>APFE030004658.1:93032-103872 GCA_000404065.3 Pinus taeda
ATGCCCATTGGCACATAGAATATACTTTATGAGGTTGTTAAGTCACTGAGTAATGTGAAGAGTCGCACTTAAGAAATTTTATGGGCAAAAATCCATTCAAGGGTTAGTGTGTGTGAGAGAAAGTAGTGATTTGGGCAAATTACATGTCTCTTGGTAACGGTTTCTCAAACCACGAATTAAACTTGATATAACCTCTAAAAAAAATTAAACAACTCACAAAAATAAAATATATTAATTTTATTATGAATGATTAAAATAATTACATTAAAAAATTTATAAATCTGCATTTAGAAAAAAGAAAAATACAAATCCAAAAAAATCGATTCCTCACATTTAATAGATACAGATAAACAATTATAAACTAAATTAAATAATTTTTTTTTTCAAAATTTCCTTATATTTTTTAATAAAAATATTCACATAATATTTTTATTAATACTGAAATTTTATTATTTTCAAATGCACAAGGTTTTCCCATACCCAAACTGTAAATAAAACTAATATATTTATTTATTTTAACTATATATATACTATAATTATATATATATATATATATATATATAGATATAAAACACCACTTGGTAACTTCAAAGTGGTGTAACTTTAGATATTTTAGTTGTGGCATTGTCATGTTTACTGATCAAATCAAATATAGAGTTTTTTTTAGGCATAGTCATTATAGAAAAAAATAAAATTTTCATCGAAATTCTTGTGATACAATTTTAAGCAAGATTTTGATTTTCTGTTATTTAAGATACATTTTTGAATGCATAAATGGATTAAATTAATTAGAAAAAATGTCTTTCATTTCATGTAGATAATTATGAATGTGAGCGCTTTCATATCTAGTAATACAATCATCTTCATTAACATCAACATCGCTAACCCACTTCCACATTGCAAAGCTTCGACTTTACAAGGAAACAATTAGAAAAAATAAAGGCAAGCTTCTTCAATTCTCGAGTCATTGGCGTGTTTAACTATTTTATGTTTTGTCATTTTTTTTGTTGGAACTCGGTAACTTTTTTGGTTAAATATTAATTGTTTGTTGTTTAAAATGTAGTGTTAAATCTATAAATGAATTCAACACGTGAAAATTCCAAGGCCATATGGTATATGTAGAATTTATAACTCAAACTTGTGATTCTAACAAATATTTACAAAATTTTAAATAAATTTAACCTAAAAGTATGCCGATAAAATTATTTAGTGGTTTGTTTTTAAGAACTGTAATTGATTTGTTTAATAAAAGTGACAATGTTGGAAGATGGTGTGATAATGAGCATGACAAAATGTACCACAAGTTGCAGGACTTCTCCTTAGCATTGTTTAGAGGTTGCCTCTAACTTATTTGGTATATGTTTTGGAGATTTTTTTTTTTGGTTATTTCTCAGATAATTAGCTAAGAATTTGGTAGGAATTTGTTAGAATCACATGTTTAAGTTGTAAACTCTTCATAATTCAAATGCCTCAACATTTTTCCAAAATCTTGAATCCATATATACAATCAAATATTGATTTTAAACAACATATATTAAAATTTAACACCAATTTTTTTCCAACAAAAAAATCTAAAACTTATCTTAAACAACACCATCAGTTTACGGTTTTGTTTTAAGCTAAACCCAACGAGATTTGCACCATTTCGGACTCCGTCATTGACGCGTGTTTCATACCTCTTCACTTAACCCGTTGTAATATGGACGTTGACCATTTGACAGTGGCCCAACACGAAACCATTAATGCCATTCATTAGTAAACCCGAATGACAATCACGTAGAACTGATTAAACTATGGGGTGCACTGCAAGTTACTTGATGGCTAGACATTGACAATCTTTTAATAGTGGGTGAATCGTTGACAGAGATCAATTGGAATCAGGGGAAATACTCCCTGGAGGGCTCCTAGCTTTGCAACTGTATGTGGCAAACCCTTGATCTTCTGGCATACTTTTTCGATGTGTCCTTTCTAACATGTTTACGAGGAACAAAACTTCGTGGTCGTTGCTCTTTCTAAAGGAGATCTTCCTCTTTCCCGGGCTATATGGTCTTTGATCTGAAGGTTGCTGGCTAGGGGTGGTCAGAGGAATATTTTATGATATAATTTTGGGATTTTTTTTTTTCTTCTGATTGCTTCCTCGTTTTTTTTTTTTTAATTTTCCAGAAATGACCATATATTTTATGGATTGTTCCTTTTGCTGGGACGAGGTTTTCCCACTGTCTAGTTTCTTGGACCATATTATCTTTCATTGTCATTATATATCCTTCGCTGGTCTAGTTTTGTGTTTTCTGGAAGTGAAACAGAGTTTGTATTTCTGTACTACTTTAGCCACATCCAAATTTTGGTGAACACTCGATATTTGCATATTGAACACTAAATTTGCATATCGAACTGTCAGAAGGGATTAAAGTACCATGACATTGTAAAACTACCGCATTATAATCAATGAAGGTTCAGTTTTTTTCTTCTGAACAAAAAAACTCATGCAGATTTTTCCTTCTCCTGTATCCTCGATCACACGCCTACCCTGCATCAATTTGGGTTTCAATTTGCGCTCGGTGAAATTGTAAATAGCAGTGTCGTATCCTTGAATTCCAGCTCTACCTGAATTCCATCTCTACTTCAGTCTTATTTTCATTGTGTCCTCCAACGCCGCCTCCCTTCATCAATTTTCATTTCAGCAATTTCAACAAGTTGCTCAGTTTCCTACAAAGCTTCTTCGAATGAAGGTGAACATTGCATCAACAAAAAAAACCTTAAGATTATTGTTCATGGGCTTATTTCTGCATTCGCATTTGGAAATATTTGGAGTTTGAATAGTCAAATTAGCCGAAGAGAAAATAAAAATAAAAATTTTGAATGTTGATATGCAAAAGTAAGGGCGTCCATCTCCCACACGACTCCAAGGGCATGTTCATTTTTGGGCCATTTCATTTGCATAATGATGCCATCGAGTATATCTTTTTTATTATATTTGATATAACAGAAAAAGGGAAATTGAAAAAAAATACATAATCTATTATGTAATTTTAATACTAATTTTTTTATTATTATATTTGATATAATAGAAAAAGGGAAATTGAAAAAAAATAGATAATCTATTATGTAATTTTAATACTAAGAATTTTAGAAAAGTTTCATGTTTGTTTAATCAATATGAGTTGGAGTAGTAACTAGCAACTCATATTGTTTATCTTCAATTAAGGTTGCATATAAGGTTACTTTGAGAGAGTTTAGTTTAGGCCATTTTTAATTAAGATTAGTTTGGTCTAAGAAAAACTTCTTGTTTGTGTTTTATTGTTTTGATGTATTTTGTTATTTTATTATTGTTAAATCATGGTGTAAAATTTGTAAATATTATAATTTTTTTGGGTTAGAAATCAAGCACATAGAAGTATATATATGCATTAGTTAAGGTGCTTGAATGAGAAAGCCAGAGTTTAAATGAAACACTGTAACACAATTAAATAAGTGATTTTATCTTGAATAAACCATTGAAAATTTTCTTTGAGAAGCTCAAATAATGCTAGGAATGAGATAACAACAATATTTCATTGAAAGCCAATGTTAGAAATATTGATGAAAAATACACTAATATAGCTGGCACAAATCTATGTAGCATCTCAAAGGTCCAAGTGAGCCACATGGTTTCTATACTTTACCATATTATCATCTTCGGAGTAAATTAAGTGTTGTTGATATGAATTCTTTTATAAGAGTGGTCATAGCTAGTATGCTCAAACCCTTTATCCAAGTGATAATTGATAATGTAATATATTGAGGTGAGCCCCATCATCCTTGATTATGTAATATCATTATTAACAGGTTGATTAGATGGTTTTGTTACTATTTGAAGGTTTATGTGGTTGGCAATAGTAGCATGAGGAATTGAAAAGCAACTCGTCATGTTTATTTTTGAAGTGGGAATTTACAATCTATAACAAAAACAATTTGAAATATATAACAAAAATAGTACGAATAAAAACCCTCCAAAGCATGAAAGATTAAAATCAAAGTAAAATACATTAATACTAGCAATATTATAATACTAAAATATTATTAATATATTATAATACGCATGCACACACACACACACACACATAACATTATTAATATGAGTAAAGTATTATTTATTATTAATAAGTAGATATCATTTTTTGGGATTCAACTGCTTTAAGTAAGTCATTCATCTATGACCATTTCCATGAGAGGTAGTCATAACTCACTAATATAATACTATCTCTCATGGAAATGGTCATAGTCAGTTATGACTACCTCTCATGGAAATAGTCATAGATGAATGACTTACTTAATGCAATTGAATCCCAAAAATGATATCCAATATAATGCACTATGAAAACCCCTCAATACTTAAAGTATTAATAATGTTAATAATATAATACAAGTGTAATCTTACTTTTATTGTTATTGTAATTTTTAGTTACACATATTTCTGGTGTATGATTGAAATTTAGAGAGGTTAATAAGTACGTTTGATATGTTAAGTTTGAACTACTAATTTTTAGGGTCTCTCATTCCTATATATTAGATATCTACTTACTAAAACATATTTGGTACGTGAAAAACAGAGGTTGTAAGTGTTTGTCATTATTGTCATTGTGGTCCTAATCATTGTAAAGGTGTGGTGTAGTTGGGATTGTTCCCCGTGTGGCAATGTTTTCCAATGATCTAGAGTTGGCTTTTATGCATATCTTGTATGAGTCAAAGTTATTAAAATTGGTTGGTTTGGACTAGTTTTTAAATCAAAATTGGTTGTTCAAACCAATTTTCATTGGTTTTGTCCTTAACTAAGTCACTTTCATAAATCTTATCCAATTTTTCTAAGTTGCATAGCAACATAATCCCACTCACTAAACCCCTCCCAAAAAATAATAAGTCATTACCCTAGATCTAACCTAAAACATAAATTTCATCTATTTAATGATGCCCCCAAGACCTATATTTTCTTCATACATTTCTTTTATTCATTTGTGAGAATGTCAAGACTTTGATTGTTGTAGGCTCAATATGTGTTTATTTGGCACTATTCTTATGCAAATTTAAAGTGCTAGTTGAGCTAATTCAAATTTCTTCCTAAGATTACCCATTTAGATAAAGATAATTTAATTAATGTTAGACAAATGACCAAGAATGTAGGTCAATAAGATTAAAAGGTTATATCCAATATAAATACAATATATAATGTAGGAGTGTGAAAGCCACTCCTAGATAAACCTACAAGCTAACCGTAAATGAATGGTAACAACTTCATTAGAAAAATGATTGCATTAACAAATAGAAAGAAGTAAACATGCATAAGATTAGAAACAAGAAATAAACATAGAAATGAATTAAAAAAGGACAAATATGGGAGAAAACTCTTCTATTTCCAATGCAGAAGGAAAATGGGCCTTGAATAAGAGACCTATGAATGTTTGGATGAAACTTGTGAATCCTCTCCAATCATTCCAACAGAGGGTCCTTTGCTAAAATTTGGACTCCTTTCTCTCACTACAAGAGCGTTGCAAACTTCCTCAAAGGTGAAAAAATTAAGGAAAACAATAATACCACAAGCTTCAAAAGGTTGGGAATTCTTGAAGCTTGGGCAACATTATTTTTTCACTCAACTTCTCTCTTAAAATGCTTATCCATGACTCTTATTTATAGGTTTTTCTCAAAATTCATTAAAAATGGTTCAATTTGTGAATGGTTCTTAATTGCATTGTAGTTTCCCATGCATGAGAGGAGCCCTGAATTTACAGAAGAACTTATTATTAATTCTCTAGAGATCTGAATATCTCTGATCCATACTTGGTGCATTCCTTTTGATGGGATCTTTATTATTTTTTGCATTATTCACTAATGAACTATAACTATCTACATATTCATGCAAATGTTAAAGGGATAGTCACAGAGATCACACAAACACTACACTATGACTTTCCATCAATGAATATAAACCACTTTATAATGTTTTCTTAATTTCCTTTGAGTTGTTGATTAATTTTCATGGATAACATTTGTCTTGGTGTATTGTTGATATTTTTTGGTAATCACTTATGTAGCTTTGTGGAAATTTTTTGGTTGATAACACTTACTTACATGTAGTACATATCATCCTCTTTCTAGGTTATTGTGAGCATTGAAAGGGTTGTCCATTTTCATACATCTGTGTGGAATTAAATATTCACCAAAGGTAAATTGTCAAGGGAATTCAATCTAACCATCAACATAAACTACTTATCCCTTGATGAGAATGCAACAACATTGGATGAGAGAGATTTGTATGACTCTCTATATCTCGTTATATCATACTATCTACATGCTTTCTAGTTGAAGAGACATGCCTCTTGCTAATGTCAATCATATCTAGATCCTTGGGGTTTCGGGTTTTGGCCTACCTAAAGCCTTTCTATTTCGAGCATAAGACCATACGCCTTCATCATTAATTTTTTTTTTTAGAAGTATTGAGAGTCGCAAGGCTCTAACTAGGCGAGGCAACTAGAGGGTCTATCTAAATCATTATATTGCAATCACGAATAACTCATTTTCTCACAATAATGCATTTTTTACGAAGGTACAATATTTCTCTCATTATGCCACTTTTAATGTTCATTCTTACATATTGATGAAATAATATACCTTTTACACTAACTAATGGGAATTTATGAGAAGTACTTTAGCTAGACTCATACTAGTATCCTTGGAGGTGACAAAAAAAGATTTGAAGAAGCTCAGTTGCTACAACACTTTTGTGTTCTTGCAACACCTTTATTTTGCTCAAAAACTAGCAACTTGCATTGTTGCAACACCCAAAATTATATTTTTGCAACACCTCCTATATGTCATTGGTGCAACACTTACGTTTTGTTGCCACCCTACTAATTCTACAACACGCTGAAGAGTACGAATGTCGCAATGTGTAGGAGTATTGGTGTTGTATTACATTAGAGTATCGATGCTTGCAAAATGACTAAGTATTGATGCTAGAACATGTTTGAGAAGAGATGCTGCAACATATGTCAGTACTGATGCTACAGTACCTTGGCACACTAATTGTGGAAGTAGTTGTTGTAATTCCATGGATAGTTGTACTGAACAACACAACTGATTGTAGGATGCACCATTTGCATTGAAAATTGCTAATGTGTAACCACCCCTTCCCACATTTACCCAATTTCACTAGCCAGCTAGGGTAAATATGAGACGAACAATTGCAATGACATTGCCCGACCTCCAAGCTCCAATTAAGGATGTGGGGCCTACAGACTAACCACACACTAACAACTCATAACATCCCTAAGCACTACAGGACACTCGGTTATCAAGGTGGATATTGGTGGGCACCTCCTATTCCACTTGGACCCTCATCATTATTTCTTTTAGTTTTCTAGTTTCCTTAATTCTAGCACAATTTATTTTTTTGGTAGTTTTTGAGTCATGAACTTCTGGAGTCATTTTGAGGCCCTAAACCACATTGTTTTGGAACAATTGCTAGCAATTGTTGGAACAATCACATTAGACATTGTAGTCCTCGAAGAGACCTTTCCAACGATGTATCATACGTGTCAAACAAAGATAATATGACCAAGTTACGACCCTGGGAAGTTGGCTTCCCAACTAACCCCAACGGGGACCATAAACTCTTAGTGTTACATCTCCTCGGGTTAGAGTTTTGGTTGTTTAGGGTTTTCTCTTATTGTTCAATAATAAAAATAACCTTGAACCTCATTCTAACTCAGTTCAGAGGCATGTAGCTACCACATTTCTTCTTAGATATAAGCTACCATCACCCAAGCTATCTTATTTCCATTCTGTTTGTCAGTATTTTTCTGTTAATGAAATGCAATGTTTTTTTGCTGCTTCTCTATATTTATGATTATATATGTAAGTTTTTGTGTTCCTGTTTAAGTTCGGATCAGTGGTATCAAAGCAGTCTGCTCTTTCTCTATTTTTCTTTGCATGCCCCCAATGAGGTGAGCGTATAAGACATTAGGGTTCGATGAGGTTGAACCATTGCAAGACCAATCTCACAAAACAGGGTGACCTCCCATGGCAAAAGAAAAGAAAGATGAGTGGGCAGGATATCCTTTCAAAATGTTGCTCAAGGAAGCCCTCGAGCAATAGAGGGATGCAATGATGGATAACTTAGCCCAGATCCTTTGACGACTACCCACAACCAATGCATCTTCATCCAGTAGCCACTCTGGAGGTGCCACTCCTTTTAAGGTACATGTTAACTTTGATATTCCCATATTTGAAGGCCTGACAGATGCAGACGCCATAGATAAATGGTTAAATCTGTTGGAAGGATATTTTTCAGTTCATGACTTTTCCAATCGGGAAAAGATTACTTTTGCACTTCTCAAAGTCGCCCCACATGTCAACGACTGGTGGGAAACCTACTGTGAAGAAAAGGACGAGAGTGAACACTTGTTGTTTTCTGCCACACCCACTTGGAATTCTTTCTGAGATGCCATCAAGTGGCAAGGAACAGTATTACCCTGTCGGGAGCTATGAAGATAAATACATAAAGTGGACCATGCTACGATGGGAAGGGACCAAGATGTGCCAGAGTTCACAAATACTTTCCATACCCTTCACACGAAGCTAGGTATCAAGGATAATAAGCGAAACTTGGTGCTCAAGTACCGCGACTATCTACACAAGTACATCTGGGAGGAGATGGAGTTCTTGGACATCTCCTCGCTCGGCACGGTGTATCGGTATATTGTAAAGATTGAGCAGAATTTTAAACAGAAGAAGTGGGACTTTGGATTTGAGAATCCAAAGCAAGGGAAAGGTGACCCCAAACCACAAAACAAAGGACCGAGCTAGGGCAGGGCTACCTAGGACAACTCGCTAAAGTGAAAATAATGAAAAACACCACGAAGACGAAGAAGGACATGGGAAAATGGTGTGAGTTCCATAAGAGCTCCACTCACAATACAAGTTAGTGTCGGACCAAGGAGTCATTAGTGGCTAGGCTAAAGGCTTCTGAATCAGACAAAAGTTTTGACTCTGAATGAAAACCCGATAAGGGAATTGACAAAGGGAAGAATATAAATGATGTGGAGCCCAATGCCATCGTACCCAGTAAAGAAATCCAAAAAATTGAGAATGAAGATCTAGAGGAGGGGGAATGTCTCTTCCACTCATAGATGTGGGTGAAGGGTTCTCCGGTGCAGTTCATTGTCGACAGTGGGAGCCAAAAGAACCTTATTTCGCTTAAAGACTATAACACATCCACAGTCGTACACAATGGGGTGGCTTCACCAAGGACAGGATCTTTACGTTAGCCAGCAGCATTGCCTTCCCTACAACATCAAGCCCTTCATGGATGAGGTACTGTGTGATGTTGCTCCTCTTAAAGTTTTTGATTTATTGTTAGGAAAACCATACTTGTGGAAGAGACTTGTTGTATATGAGTCTATACCTCATTCTATGATTATTACTTTGGCTAATAAGTTGTACAGGATACCGAAGGTAGCCCTGCCTACCGCCATCTCTTTGATCACTGCAAAGAAATGTAGTAATATCATTTCCTAAACCATGATTTTTTTGTTATGGTTCACCCACAAGGCAAGAAGAAGGTTATGGCCATGGCTTCCACATATGGCTCCTCTGCACAATAGCAGCAGATGGACAAGGTTGTGGATGAGTACAGGGATATGTTTTCCTCACCCACAAGGGTACCTCTACACTGTCAGGTCAAGCACTCCATCGATCTGACCCTGGCATGCCATTGCCCAATGGATCAATCTATCAATGCTTTGTTCTAGAGAATGATGAGATCAAGAGGCAGATTTAGGAACTGCTACAAAAAGGGCACATTAGGAAAAGCTCATCACCCTTTGGGAGCCCGATTATGTTAGTACAGAAAAAGATGGGACGTGGAGCCTCTGTATTGACTATTGGGTGCTGAGCAGGATCACTGTCTGGAATAGGTACCCAATCCCGTGAATTGATGACCTTTTGCACCAGCTCAAGGGGCAAGACTGCCTTCAAATCCAAGTAGGGCCTTTTCAAATGGTTGGTCATGCCGTTCAGATTGATGAAAACCCCTGCAAGCTTCATGAGACTGATGGATAACATCTTGCAACCGTTCACCAATGCATTCGTGGTGGTATATTTAGATGACATCTTGATCTTTAGTCAGAATTGGGAAGAACACCTCCACCATATTCGACAGGTCCTTCAAACCCTTTGACAACATAAGTTGTGTGCTAAATTGGAGAAATACACCTTTGGCCTGAACCACGTTCAATATCTGGGGTACATCATTGATGAGCAGGGTGTACATGTGGACCCATCCAAGATACAAGTCATTCGGGATTGGCCAACCCTAACCAATCTAATAGAGCTCCACAACGTTTTGGGTCTTGCAAATCTCTATTGCAGGTTCATGTTGTGGTTCTCTCATATCACTTGGTCTTTAAGTCAAATCACCAAGGGCAGAGCAAAAGAAAAGGTATTTTGGTTGGAAAACCAACAAAGAGCATTCTATGAGTTGAAGGATCACCTTTGTTCTACACTAGTGCTCACGTTACCAAACCTTCAGCAACCATTTGAGATCAAGACACATGCTTGCGACCATACAATTGGTGTAGTTCTTACTTATCATGGGCTTCCAATGCCTGTTGGGTTGTGCTATATTCTTTCCACATAGTTAACGGGGGGTTTGAGGGGTACCCGTAACCCAACTTTATGGGGTCCGGGGAAGCGCCCCGGAAAATTTTGGTTTTGGACCCTATGTTAGGTTGGGCGGACCCACCTATGGTTTTGTGCATGATTTTCGCACATGTTTTTTGGACGCGATGTTTTTCAGTCCATGGTTTTG
>APFE030004658.1:110528-134243 GCA_000404065.3 Pinus taeda
TGGCTTTGTTGATGTAGACTGGGCTGGAGATCTGGATTAGAGAAGATCTACAAGTGGGTATGTGTTTAACCTATTTAGAGGTGCAGTCAGTTGGATGAGTAAGAAATAATCTGTAGTGGCACTATCAACTACAGAGGCAGAACATGGCAGCCACTCATGCAAGCAAGGAAGCAGTTTGGTTGCAGAGATTGTGTTCAAGTATGGGGTTAGTACAGGGAGCTATAAGGATAGAGTGTGACAGCCAAAGTGCAATTTTCTTGGCAAAGAACCCTGCTTATCATTCAAAGACAAAGCACATTGATGTTCAGTATCACTTTGTGAGGGATATGATAGAAGACAAAAAGGTGTTGCTGGTAAAGGGGACACTTTGAAGAATACTGCAGATGCATTGACAAAATCTGTGAGCTCTGAGAAGTTCTCTTGGTGTAGAGAAACAATGGGCGTTTCAGGGCTGGAAAAATGACTAAGCTCTCATGTGGCCCCCTGTGGAAAGAAAATAAAAAGTGGGAGATTGTTGGGTTGTGTTATATTCTTTCCACATAGTTAACAGGGGGTTTGAGGGGTACCCGTAACCCCACTTTATGGGGTCTGGGGCAGCGCCCCGGAAAATTTTGGTTTTGGACCCTATGTTAGGTTGGGCAGACACACCTATGGTTTTTTGCATGATTTTCGCACATGTTTTTTGGACGCGATGATTTTCGGTCCATGGTTTTGGACGCGATGTTTTTCGGTCCATGGTATTGGATGCTTCAGCATGTATAAATATGTATTGTGTAACATTGACAGGAACATAATGAAAAATCAAGCTGGTAGTCCCGGTTTTGGGATCCAGTGGGAAATCTCTATGTATATGTGTTTTATATGTTATGCTCTCGCATTTTTATTTTTCCTGTGATTTAGACTTCGTATGCAGGTAATTTCTGTACGCGGTTAAAACCTACAATGACATACCACAGTGAGACACTTTTAGAAACAGTTCAAAAGTATCGCACTTACAACAAAGAAATCTATTCCATTTTGCAAGCCCTGTGTCAATGGAAGCATTGCATTTTGGGGAAGGAAACAATCATCCAAATAGACCACTAGCCTCTAAAATTCATACATACACAAGGGATGTTGCAAAACGATCGCCATCAGAAATGGTCCACCTATCTGCAACAGTTCCATTTGAAAATTAAGTATAAGAAGGGAAGCACCAATAATGTCGATGATTTCCTCAGCCGACCACCGGTCATGGTGCTAATCACTGTTCTCGACTCCTATGGGCACAAGACATCAAGGTGGTTGCATCTTTACAAGAGTGATCTAGGATTCGACAACATATACCAGACACTCTTGGAAGGGAAGTAAGTTCCACACTTTCACCTTTAGGATGCATTGTATGGCACTTGGGGCACATCTATGTTCCTTCAAGTGAGTGTTCTAAGATGATTTGGGAGGCGCACTACAGTCGGCTCACTAGACATTTTGGAGTAGAGAAAATAGTGGCAATATTGAAAATGTATTTTTATTGGCCAAAACTTCATCAAGATGTCAGGAAGTACATTAGATCCTACACTGCCTACGCCATTGCCAAACCAACCATCAAGAAGCAAGTCCTATATACTCCTCTACCTAATCCTAGTTGACCTTGGGAATCTGTCTCCATGGACTATATGTTGGGCCTTCCTTATACTAAGCATGACAATGATTGCATTCTCATGGTCATCAACTTATTCTCTAAGATGGCCATCATGGCAGCCTGCAAGAAGAGTATCACAGCAGAGGCCACTGCTAAGCTATTATTTGAACAGGTGTGGGTACACTTCAAGATCCCACAGTCCATTATCTCATATCGAGATAATAGATTCCTAAGTGAATTTTGGTCAAGTCTGTGGTCCATGCTGGATACAAAAATTACTAATTCCATGGCTTTCCATCCCCAAATTAATGGCTAAACAGAGGTTGTCAACATGATGATCATACACATTATGTGCATGTACAACTCAAAGCATCCACACACATGGGATGAAAGTCTCCCCATATGTCCAGCACAACTACAACGGAGCTCTCCATAGCTCAATAGGCCACAACCCCTTTCAGGTAGGGCTGGGATTTCATCCATTATGCCCCATTGGTGTGGCCATACCATTTGGAGCCACTCAGGTAGATTCGGCTCGTGTAGTCTAAAGCTGAAAGGGCTAACAACTTCATTGAGCACATTCAACTTATTTGCTAACAGGTCCATGATATTGGATATATCTAATGCTCATTACAAGAAATGCCATGATCGACATCAAGTGCCGCATAAGTTCCATGTGGGCGACAAAGTTTGGCTACATTTGCAGAAGGAGTGCATTGTTGGACCCCACTGCAAACTGCACCTACTCCGATATGGGCCATACACCATCACCAAGGCCATCGGTGACAATGCCTTTGATCTCTGCATTCCGTCGTTCCTTGGTCTGCACCCAATGTTCAATGTAGATCGCCTTCGACCATATTATCCACCATTGGTGGACACATCTGACATTGCAGAATAGCTCACACCAACAGAGCTTAACCCAAATTGCATGCAATAGGCCACAAGTAATCATATCATGGACACATAGATCAAGAACAATCGAAAACAAATGATACAACTATATCGAGTTGTCAAAGCAGGCCAACTCCTTCACCAAGGCAAATGGCAGACTAGGAACCAAGTTCAGCAGATGTTTCCCCATCACATGGAGGAACTCAATGAAATGGGGACCATTGCTTCCTAAGGGGGAGTACTGATCTAGGTGGATATTGGTGGTCACCCACCTATTCCACTTGGACCTTCGCCATTGTTTCTTTCAATTTTTGAGTTTCCTTAATTATAGACAATTTATTATTTTCTGTAGTTTTTCGGGCCCTAAACTTTTGGAGCCATTTTGAGGCCTTAAACGACATTTTTTTAGAAAAATTTCTCATCATTTTTTATGGAAATTACATCAGCCTCTATATTCCATGGAGAGATCTTTCCAATGAGGTGTCATATGTATCAAATGAAGATAATATTAGCAAGTTACGACCCTGGGAAGTTGGCTGTGCAACTAACCCCAATGGGGCCCATAAACTCTTCGTGTTACATATCCTCAGGTTAGGGTTTGGTTGTTTAGGGTTTTCTCTTATTGTTCAATAATAAAAATTCCCTTGAGCCTCATTGTAACTCAATTCAGAGGCATGTAGCTTCCACATATCTTCTTAGAGATAAGCTACCATCACTCGGGCTATGTTATTTCTATTCTGTTTGTAAGCACAGTTCAATATTTTTCTATTAATGAATGAAGTGTTTTTCTATTGCATCTTTGTGTTTATGGTTATATTTGTAAGTTGTTGCATTCCTGTTTAAGTTCGGATCACTCAAAGGCCAATGGACCACCCCAGGTGGCCAAACATTGAGTTGGGGCTCTTTTCACTAACCCAAACCCCCAACCACATGTATGACAAGGCTTGGGCGTAGTTATAGGTCTCCAAACGCATGAACAACATTGCCTCCATGTGGTTATGACCCAACTTTCCTAGTTCAGAAGGTGGGATCTCGAGATCTAAACCACCTTTCCATGTTAGCCTCAAGGCCATTGCCCAAAAATGCCTGAGACATTTTGGAATGATAAATGACATAATGACAAAGATTTCATACAAAAATTGAACAAGAACTGAACTAGGACATGCCTAGTCCATAATAGACATTTCGTCAAACACATGGACAACATGTAAGCTACAGGTCATGAATGAATATTTGATCATAATAGTATGAGATTGATTTGAGAATCACTGAGAAGGCCCAATTCTCTCTCCATATAGATGCAACAACACTTATTACTCCATACATTCATCAACTAATCAATAATAAAACAATTCATGATAACGACCATAGATAATAAACATCATATAACCAACATATAACTAGAAAATACCCAACACAGAGATCATGGAAACCCAGCCATAATGTCATTAATATACTCATTACAAATGATCATAGATCACAATAGGAAAATGTATCATATTAATACATCAAAATACCAACCAAATTAGGGACTTCTATGTACCACCCAACCATAGATTAGGCTAAACCAAATCAATATTTTAGCTAATCAACCCCCTACCATATTCCAAGCATGAATGTGGGATCTCATGGAATAAACAAAAAAAAACAAACCAGGGCTTCAAGAGGCCAAACCACCTCAACCCTCAACCACAGTGATTCCACCTCCAGAGTTAGACATCACTAACACTAACCAGATCGATATCTACCCAAGTTATCTAGGGCTACAAGAACTAGTTACTAAACCCACAACCTTCAAGTGCTCCAAAGCCTTTGCCCAACCCAGCTCCAGGGACTAGTATCTCAACCCACTAAGGGCTCCAGATCATTTGTCCCAACCTAGGCTCTAGGACTAGTAACTCAACCCAAGATGTTGAAGGGTTTCTATAGTGTTTGTTCCAACACACAACTATAAGGCACATGAACACCAATCACAAAAAAATACAATGCAAAAACCCATAACACCATGGTTATCCAAAGGGATGGAAAGCAAAGGCTAAAAGCACTATCAATCCAGGAAAATATCCAAGCCAATGAAAACACATAATCAGAAAGTGACATATATATGCCATGCATCCATAAATCAACAAGGAAAGCACACATGAGATTTGTTACCTACAAAGCAATCCAACTATATCTACTAATCCACTTGTTCCCTTGTGTTTTCCATATTTCCTTTACCTTCTTTCTCCAATCCAAGTGAATACTAGAGTGTTCCAAGCATGCCCCGAGAATGCTCCAAGATTTTTATAAGTGTGAAAGAGTATGAAAGAATGATAGAATAGAAGAGAGATCCACCCAAAAATTGTCAATAGGCTAGCAATTGATCTTTAAAAGCCTTTTTATCACTGAGGCCTATATTTTCTTCATTTTCCTTCAGTTTTCATTCAATTTCCCTCTCATGCAAATATGTTTCTCTTCACATTATTTTTCTCTTATTCTCTTTTTATTTCATAAATAAAACACTTATTATTGCCACTTTTCCTTTGCCAATTTCCATAGCCATTAATTAATCATTAGTGATACCCATCACTATGCTTTCCCCAACATTTAGCTTGGAATATGTGTCTCATGACATTGTTCTTATTTTATTTACATAAAAAATTAACCAGGGGCTGTTACACAATGGATGGTTTGACCACATGATTATCCAATAGAGGAAGCAATATGGGTGGTTGGTTCTCCATCATGGAGAGCTTGATTACAAATGATTTGACACATCCTTTTTCATGTTATGTTGGTTAAGTGAGTTGGAAGATGTTCGAGTTTTCCATATTTTTGCTATGTTGTTGTAAAGAAGGAGAATATCCTAAGAATCAAATATTTTCATGCCGTCCCTTGATTTCATGATCAAATTGAGAGGTTGAAGCATTGTATGAATACCCCACTGTATTGGAGAGAGAGGAAATGAATAAGTAAAATGAGAGAAGACAATTGTAATTACATTATTAATTTAAATGCTTGCTAGTTCCTAATCCATTTCCATTTTGTGTATGCGATGTGTTGATAGTATAGGGATATTTATGCAAGTTTAACAAATGCCTCATCTAAGGAGGTAGGGTCCCCTTGTTACTCAAGTGCTACCGGTGTTTTAGCTAGGGTAGTTTATATTTTCATTCACAGTGTTCTTCGTTTGATTATTTACATTATTTCTCAATTATTTATTCTCTTGGGCATTTTCAAGAAGATGATGACCTCAAAAGTGGCAAGGGGAACATCAAGAATGCATTCCCATAAGAATGCACATTCATTCCTTGGCATCCAATCTCGACAAGGCTTAAGCTACCAACCAAGTTGCCAACTCGACACGACTTAGGAACATGCATGCACTTTAGCAATGTGTATAAATTATTACTAATATGCATATATTCTTAGGAACACACACATGTTCTTAGAATGCACATATGTTCCTAGTGAGATTTTTATTTATCTATTTATTTATGCACCCCTAACACCCTTTTTTAATCATATTAGGACCATGTGTCATATTTGAGGGAGATATTGAAAACATTTGTGGATATGTGAACAACCTTGATTCATTAGCTCCAAATCAAGACCCTATCTTGGTTTTGGAGTCAAAGTAAGCATTCTACTTTTTTTTAAAAAAAAAAAAAATTAATTTTTGGGTTTTTTTTTGTTGTTGTTTTAAAATTAGAAAAAATACTCAAAATAATACCTAAATACAATTGTTATATTGAATTCTAGGGAAATAGTTAATATGGAACTTAATGAGAACCTAAACCCACCATCACCATTGGGTGCTACAATTTCTATATATTATTTATACTCTAGTATATTGGAGTTATTTATGTGAATATACTAGATTATTATAAGTATCAATTACGAATAATATGGTTGGTTTACAACAATAACATATTGTAGCAAATTCTTTCCGTTGACAATGCATTGATTATTAAACTTTTAAGATTATTTTTTATTTTTTTGTATAGCATCTAGAGTAGAGGGTGCCCTACAAGGTAGCATTGGGAGTAGTTGTCACTAATAAATGAATTAAGAAAATGTTACATTAAAAAATTAAAATGGTACAATTTGGCTCCTTCTTAAAGAACACAAAATTAAATTAACTAAAAAATAAATAACTACATACATATATGTACAAGTAACAACATCAAGTACAAAGTAATGAAATAGAATGAAATGATAAAAAATATTTAAGCATTTCTAAATTTGATTCCTCTCATAAATATAGGTTTAAAATGGATCTTGATTAATTTTAAAAATAAGATTTATTATGTATTTTCTTATAATGATATTTTGAATAAATATAATAAATGGATGTTTGTAATAATTAAATAAAAGAATTTATATTTAAATTTAAATTGAATAATATTGGCAATACGGAAAAAAATTGTTTTAAGTGTGACTTTTTAAAATATTTTCCTATTTATTTTCTGATTTCATTTTTCTAGAATTAGATTCATTGAAATCACAATTTTGACAAGTGAATTCTGCACTTGAAGTGCCCTAATGAAATCACAAGTTTCAAAGTGTCCTAAAAATCTAATTATGATCATAAATCAGTGTAAAACTAAAAAAAACACACATAAAGAATTGTAAACTAATTTTTTTTATGGATTTCTTTTCTATTTAAACTAAAAAAAAGAAACTTCCTAATTTTCTAAATCATTTTTAACTATTTTAAAATATTTCATTAATATATAAATCTTAAAAAATTAATAAAAAATTAAATTAATATTCCTCATGATCTTTCTCTTCCCCCCTTTTATTCCAAATAAATTCCCTTGTCCCTTTTTCTTTATATATTAATATCATATTTTACCCCTATTATAATTATTTATCTAACATAATTAAAATAAATTTTCACGCTCCTAATTACTTTATAATATTTTGAAACCTATTCTTATCTTCTTTGGTAATATTAAAATAAATTCCCTCCTCCCATTTGCTTTATATATTTATAATATATAGTATCCCTTTATCTTTATTTTGATTCATTTTTTGATCTTATTTATTTAACTTCATAAAAATAAATTATTGAGCTCCTAATTATTTTATTAATATATACTATTTTGAAACTTACTCTTAACCTCTCTTAACCCTATACTGTATAATATATAATATTTTAGAACTAACTCCTAATCTTATAAGCTTATTATTATTTAATATTATATATAAACTTCTAACAATTATTTTTATTAATATTTATAACTTATTCTTAACTCCATTATTAATTTATGATGTATTCTTAACTCCATTATTAATTTATGATGTATTCTTGACTATATATTATTATTATTCATACTCCCAACAACTAATTTATAACTAAATTTAGAATATTAAATAATTTGTAAATTTATAATATTAAATAATTCCTATTTACTTTTTACAATTTTTATTTACTTGTTTAACTAATTTTCAACGGCTAATTTTGAGCAATGATACATCAATCTTATTTATTCATGAAGATTCTATGAACCACATTAGTTGATTCGAAATGTCGACTAAATTTTAATAATGTGATTATTTCAAAATACATTTATCTACAATATAGATCATAAAAATATTCAAATCTAACAGTCCAATTAATAATTAAAATTTTTTAACAATATAACAAATCACCATATCACCAATTAATTACTAAACACTTTTTTTTAACAAACTTCTAATTTAAATTAGATAAAACTATAATTAATTACTAAACACTTTTTTTTTAACAAACTTCTAATTTAAATTAGATAAAACTATAATTAAATTATTGGGACATTATCCTAGAATGTTTGAGTGCATAGCAGTTCTTTGGAAATGTTTATTTTGATACTCAACAACATAGTCTCATTCGTATTTTATCTCCCGTTTTAAACAAAATTCTTATTAATGAATTATACTTACTATAATTAAATTCCAACGAAATATTCACCTTTTCGAAAAGACCAACAAAACTTGGTAATGGGATGGTAACAACAATCGAATCTCCAACCGCCCTCCTGAAGCATTGACATCCCAACGATAATGTCATTTGGTGGCGTACGAAATGAAAGTTGCACCTGTCAGCATCGCTTCATTGTTCGAGGAAAACTCGTTTCAATCGAATTAATTCATTGGTTCCATTTGTCTGGGAAGTGATACCTCAGGAGTCCGAAGAATATGTGCAGAAACTAGCTATCAAACTTGGGATTCCAATGAATTGCTGCCGGATTTTGACCAGAGAAATCCGTCGGAAAAACTTTCAAAAAGTCGCGTTATAGACTACTGCTTAAATAATGTTCTTCCAAATCGTTTAGCAATAGTATTTTACCACTATGTTTTCATTTGTACGAAGTAGTTGGAAAAGTAGATATTTTTATTAATACTATATTTTATAGATATTTTTTCAGATTTAGCTGTATTATAAGCATTTATAGGCAATCTTCACCATATAATTTGTGATTTTTCTAATTTAAGAAAGACAGAAGCTGGAAAAGTAGATATTGTCAGTAATAAAATTATAAAAAGACAGAAGCAGGAAAGGTAGCTATTGTCAGTAATAAAACACTTTGCAGATATATATTCAAAATAACTTAACATAACTTGATAAGTCCCACTAATTAATTGATGATCCCTCTGGCTTTCAAAAAAAAGAGTTGGAAAAACAGATTCAATAATCAAACACCTTACAAATATGTTTTCAGATTAATTTATGCTTTTAGACCTAAAGTGATAAATTGACATACCCTCATAATTCCCATGAATTAATTGGTATCCTGTATTTAAAAAAATAAACACTAAAAAATATAAATATTCTCCTTCATAGTACATTTTACAGATATATTTTTAAATTTAATTAAATTTATAATTTAATACTGCAATTCACATATATATTTTTAAACTTAACTATATTTTAAGCATAAATAACAGTGAGTTAATATGACCAAATAATCTCATCATCTATAACAAATCACCATCAATAATAAATGGACATACCCAAAGAATATCCCCCACCAATTAATCAGCCATTCCTGTAACTTTGGTTTTATTTACTAACCAAATAATCCCCACCAATTAATTGGCGATTCCTCTAGCTTTTGAAAAGACAAAATTTGGTATTGAAATCTTCCCCGCCCTGGAGACGCGATGATGTCCTAACAGTGATGTCGTATGAAATGAAAGTCCACGTCTCCATCACCTCATTGTTCAGCTGCCCACCAACAACAAAAACTCCATCTTCATCTTCACCCCATACTGATTCTACGTTGCTACCCACCTATGAGAAAACTCTCGGTAAACTAAGTCCTTGCTTCCCCTTATGTTGGACGTTGCAACTCTATGTATTAATCAATCCATAATAACTTCATCATCAGTTCATCGCTCTAGAGTTTCAGGCCATCAAGTTTTTTTCCTGCGTGTCTTTCTTCTCGCATAGGATCTAAAAACAGGAGGCTCAGCGTTTACAGTGTCGAAAATGTGCGGCATGGAAGATGGAACTGGAACAACATTGTTTTCTGAAAAAGATTGACATTATAGCTTGCTAGATGTCGATTGGGATACTAATTCGCCAGCAGTAGAACTGTCAGACGTGCATTTGGATGCAGCCCAGTGGTCGTCATTGGATGATTTACTCGTTGACGACAACCATGGCTGCTCCTTCAATAACCTATCGTTGTCAACAGAATTGGAGGCAATTGGTGAATATTTAGTAGATGCAGATAGGCGAGATGACAATAATAACATCGAGGAAGATCCAATATCGAGACCTCAAAGTGATCCCATCCTCTTCCAATGCCCAGTAGACACTGAGCTGCATCCAGCTGCTCCAATTGCTGCGGATCGATCGCTTTCTGACTTTGCCGTGGTCACAAACAAGTCGGTCTCGCCCTCTGTCCTTATCGATCATGGCGCCTTTGAGGAAACTGAATACAAACGTTTGAGGCTTGTACATCTCTTAGACAGCATGCGCAGAAGCATTGTCGCAGGGAGCAGAAGATGTAGTGGAGGTCATACTCTGCAGGTTGCATATGGCCATTACCTCACATGGTTAATCTGCGAAATAAATCGGAGTTGATGGAATTCCTGGTGGGCGTACGCCACTTGAATCCCGAGGCCGTTACAGTCGCAACGGGCCCACACGGCTCAGAGGGAAACATGTCCAACTTCTTGGAGAGCTTCTGTCGTTGTCTGGACGAGCTGTGCACCATTTTCGACTCGCTTGAAGCTGGTCTCCCACAGCATGGGCTTGCAAGAGCGATGGTGGAACGCTTCTTCTTTGGACCCGCCATGGCAAAGAGAATTGTGAGTAGCAGTGCATGTGGCCCACCAGATACCAGAAAATCCAACGTTCTTGATCTCCCTCTCGAGTGTGGTTATGGCGAAGTTAGTATAAGCAACGACAATATGCTGTACGCAAAATATACGCTGCACAACTGTGTGGGTAGGGGCTATGTTAACAGAAACGGGAAACGAGAACCAGACGAGAAACGGAATTCAGAGGTTTCAAACGAGGAGAGAGAAAAAATAAGAAAATATAAGAAAACATAAAACAAAACATTCATTTACATAACAAAACATTTATTACATAGCTGAAAAATGTAATTATCCCATTTATGATTTACCCATAATGGATTAGTGTGTATGGGGAGACGCCAGGGCGAATATATAACCCTGCTCCAATGCTAGGGAGATACAACAGTGGACTCTTATGACCTCCTACAATGCAGGGAGATATAACAGTGGATTATAGCCTGTTCCAAATTATTAACTTCTAACATTAAAAATCTTTGTGGGATTGATGTTGGGTGTAGAGTTTGGCTTGATTTATGCTATTTGAGTTATAAAAATTATAGCTTTATCGGAAAAATGGGAGATAATGGAAAATACATGGGAAATGCCATAAATCCAGATTGTAAATAAGCTTGGGTCCAAATTGGCAATTGAAGCGACATGTGCAATGAAACTATGTGCTTTCAATCAAACTATAGATTCCCTGTCTCGGAATATTAGTGTCGTCGTTATACATTCTTCAATGTGCATTGTTGAAGATACACACCCCAAAGCACCTCCCAAACAGGTAATGAAAGTTAAATTTTGAGTGCTGACCATGAAAACCAGAACGGACTTAGAAAATGGCATTTTCTGTCCCATTCCGTTTCTTGTGCGTTTTTTTCCAGAAACCCTTGCTACGGTCCCGTTTCTGGTAACATAGGGTAGGGGATGCTATGACTTAGAACTGGCGGGTGATCATCGACTGGTTCTGAAATGGGGTTGTACCCCATTGGTCTGGGTTTCTACCTGGACGACATGGAAGTAGCACTGAGATTGAGAAAGGGAAGATATAGCAGCGAGGTAGAGCCACATAAACCAATCCGTCACCACAGTTTTGTTATTTGGATGAAAGTTCAAAAAGTAATACATGCAATTGTTAGGATGCTCAAATGATTTCCAGGGTTGAACTGATACGCGTGTTTTTGTATTTAGAGAAGCATTATGTTTTTTTTGTATTTTCAGGGTTGAACTGATGCGCGTGTTTTTGTATTTAGAGAAACATTATGTTTTTTTGTGTGGTTAAGACAGCATAAATAAAACAAGATGTAAATGAAGTTGTGATGAACCAGTGTGCTCTTTTATTCCTAATTAAGAAGTGTGTTTTTTATTCATGATTGCAATAAAAGGTTCTCCTCCGTTTAAGATATGGAGACGGTAGAGTATGGAAATAATATTTTATATAGAAGTAATGTTTACATGAGTAAATAAGTAAGATTAGTTTGTTGATGTTGATTTTTGTTGAGAATTTTTTTTAATAAATAATTTCTTATTTAGAATCTTTTGAAATTTATTAGCAATATCTTATAATTTGGCTTTGCTAGATATATATCGATTGTTTTTTAAGTGAATCTATCCACCATTGTTTTTCCAATTTTTTTTTGTATCGGAGCCTCTATAGACTTGACCAGAAAAATGAAAGAAATTTGACGTTCGGTTCTCCGTACATAAATTAGCATAGCATAGGCGTGTGATTTTCTTTTTGTGTGTGGGCTTCTTTGTAAGTGCGAGCAGTGTGGAGTTTGTTAACTACGTGAGGTGCTCGTTTTATTTGAAAGCCATTGCCACTGAGCTTGATTCGGAAGGTGTAGAGGAAACTGCTAAAAAAATCTTAGAGGGGCCGACTGTTCCCGCAGGCGATGAAAATGTAAAAGAAAATACAACCAAGATTGAAACAGAAGTGGAGTTTCCTGCCACCAGAAGACTCTAGAGCTGCCTGCGTCAGAATGCCTTAAAATTTTTGTGATCGCTGTGCATTTCAGGTTCTGCAGCGGATCGACGCTGCTATGTAATTCGCAATTTCACCCAATCATGTGCCCAACGCATCACTGTAGATTTTGTGGTGGAATTTTTTGTGGCGTCTGTTCCAGAGGAAGGAGCTTGCTACCTGAGAGATTTCGTACCAGTGAACCTCAACGAGTATGTGATGTATGTTGGGTGAGGTTGGAATCAGTACATGGTCTTCTCTTGGACTGTTTCTCTCAGCCGAATTCCAGTGTGGTATTCCGATTTATTTTTAATTTTGAGAGAATAAGAAAGGCCTCGAAGTTGCCCGACATGGCTTGCAGAGAGTCGGCGGCCATCTTTGTACTAATCACTCTGATCTCGGTTGCGGGATCGACACACAGTGGACTGCAGGAGAATATTGCGTTGGGCAAGGGTACAGTGTTGTTCTTCCTCAGAAATTACAAACAAAGGCAGTTTTGGATATGATATTGCTCAAATAGGCTTGCAAGAACGAATATGACAACAAAATTTGTTCCTAGTCAATCAAAGTCGGTATCCTATGGTCATGTCATAGCTTGGATAAGACCAGGTCAACTCTCACATATTCCAAAAATGTTTAGGTCCCCGTACCCAAAAATGTACTCGGCCGCTCTGGTCCTCAGTATCATGTTTTTCTGAGCAATAAAGTAGGTGTTGTGATCGTTATTCTTATCTAGGATTGCCGTTAATAATAGTCGTTGTTTGTAATGGTGTGATGAGATTGATAGTGCCTGGTCCAGTGAATTCAACATATAGCATGTGTGCCAATGGGTGGGCTTAAGTAGGTGTTGTGATCGTTATTCTTATCTAGGGTTTCCTTTCATTATAGTCGTTGTTTGTAATGGTGTGAGGAGATTGAGATTGCCTAGTCCATTGATTTCAACCTATAGCATGTGTGCCAAAGTGTGGGCTTGTTAAATTCTAAATATCGATGGCTCGATCCATATCATAATGTTAGAAGATGAGTAGAAATAATGTTAGAGGATGAGTAGACTTATTTCTGCTGGGAGGACATAAGATAGTTTCATGTAAAAAGATGGTTATTGATTTTGGATATAAGATAGTTTCATGTAAAAAGATGGTTACTAATTTTGTTATTGTGAGATTCGTGTAGTTTTTTATTTTGTTTGGAAAAGTGTAGAATTAATTGATGGAGAGAAGAATGTAGTTAAATTTGTCTTTCTGTACATTTTTTGGTGTGGAAAGAAGGTTTTTTGGTGCTAAGGGAACATATAGCTAATTTGATTATGGGAGTGTGTTATAGGCTTACGAGAGTCTTGTTGTGTTTCCTGGTTCAAGAGCATCGGTTAGAGGTTATGCTATGAGATTCATGTGTGTAAAAACATCAGTTGCATAATGTTATGAGATTTATGTGTGTAAAAAGGTTGGTTGCATAATTTACTGTTTGATATAGTCAAGTATGGAGATTCTCCTTCCTGAGATAGAGAAGTGTGAACCATACAAAGTTCATAAAAAATGATTATTAAATGAGTTGAATGGGAAGCTCGAAGATTGTGGTGGTGAAAAGAGCATTGTATTAGAGACATAGTGGGAATAAGTGTCAAGGAAGACCACTCAAACAAAAATGACTATATGTGAACTATTTTTTGTGTTTTCTCTATTAATATTTGTAATTATGTAATGTAAGAATTAAACGGGGACTTAAATAATGGTTACATCAGTAAATAGATAAGATTAGTTTTTGGGTTGTTGAATTTTGTTGTGAGATTTTATCAACAAGCAATTTCTTGTTTGGAATCTCTTAGATCTCATCAACACTATTTATGTGGCTTATAATTTGGTGGAATCTCTTGGATCTCAAGAGCATTAATTATGTGGCTTATAATTTGGTGAAATTTGTTGGATCTTATGAGCACTATCTATAATTTAGTTTTGTGAGGTATACAAATTGTTCTTTGAGTGAATTTATCCATAATATTAGCTCTTCCAATTTCTTTTGATTTGTGATTGAGTGTGTTTTTGATTCATCATTGCATCTAGAGGTTCTCCTCACTTTAAAATGGGGAGACCTTAGAGGATGGAAATTATACTTTAAATTAATTAACCGATGATAAATATAATCTAAATTTAATTAGAAAAAGTAATTAATTTAAAAATAATAAAAATAGTAAATTTATTTTACAAATTTATTATATTGTAATTCTGCTTTTATTTATTTTGTAATCTTGGTAGGAAGTCTCCGATTTTCGAGTTTACATGTCCATTATTAACCCCGCTATGAGGGAGGGTAGCACAAGATTGAACCCAAGATCTAGATCTCCGGTTGAGTGAGACTTCATTCCACCATCCTCACTAAGCTACCCTAGGTGGAAGTAATTATGTTTTTATTAATAAAATTATAGATAAATTTTTAAATAAAAAATCATAATATTCAAATTGCATTAAAATGATTATAATTTGATATTTTGAAGATATAAATAAAACTAGCATTTGCACCAGATGTTGCAAAGGAAACTCCATAAAGCATAAATTGAGGAAAAATTACAACATGGGAATGGGAAAATCTAAATAAGATGCAGAGATGTAGCATAAGTGAAATTCTAAAGCTGTATAAACTGAAGTTGATTTAGGATGCCTAAGACTATAGTTTTTATCAATTATTGAATTAATATTGCTTGTAAATCTCATAAAATTAAACCAAGTTACAATTCAGGGCTCTGATCACTAAGTTTGACTTTGGGTCATTAACATGGTGATGCCCTGTCTCAACCACTAAACCACAGGCCAACAAACATAAGACTACAAAGTGTTATGATCATTATTTTTCTAAAATCATTTTGTGAACTTACAATTCAGGGCTCTGATCTCTAGGTTTGACTTTGGCTCATGAACACGGTGATGCTCTGTCTCAACTACTAAACCACAGGCCAGATTATATTCTATTTTATTCCACTTCAAGCCATTCTCACTCTCCAGGATTTACGAAAAATAATGTTTGGGAACTTTGCAGGGTTTCCGTGTAGCCAATCACTTTACATGTGCTTCAGATGCTCCACCTCTCACGATTGAACTTGCCCACCCTCAAAATGTCTTCTACTGAGGCTTGGGTTTTGAAAGCAAAATCGCACATAAACATTTCTAATAACCATTCAAAGATCATTTTTCTTTGCATCTTAAAAATTGTTTATAATATCCACATGTAATCAGGAAAGTTAGATATTTTTTCATAGAAGTGAAGATTGGAAGGACTTTGGTCTTCAATCCATCATCGATTTATGACCATTTCCTACAAATTCAATGTACAGTTTAAGTTGGCCGATGAAGAGTTTGATAAGTGATAGCAATAGCTCTCATTATTTTCACCATTCATCATGCAAAAGCCAATTGAATTATCTATCAACTGTTTCTTTTCACCATCCAATCCCCCGGGATAGCTCAAAATTTGTGAGCAATTGTGTCGGCCCAACTACAACCCGTCCAATAACAAAGGGTCCATCCTTCCTTCCTGCTGTTCATTGTTCCATATGCATAACAGTTGTGAAACAAACGTTTTATAAAGCAAACTTGAACCGAAATCTTTGCCAATCTGAAAGCTAACTTTCAGATCATTACCAAGGATCATATTAGCTACTATTGTTTTTGGAATGTTTTCAGTGTGATCACCATGTCAACAAAGAATGAATGAACAAGACAACAAAATCTAAATAGTTGGTCCCATAAGACATTACTGGGCTGGTCCTGACTGAAAGACTACCTTACTGGTTGATCGGGACCTTACCGTCTATAAGGACCCTACATAGATTTTGGCTTAAGGCCTTGAAGACACAGTGTTAACTAGAAGCTTGTTTATGCCATGTACAATTTGAGCTGGGAAATGAAGAGT
Organism: Pinus taeda; assembly: GCA_000404065.3. Taxonomy (NCBI): domain Eukaryota; kingdom Viridiplantae; phylum Streptophyta; class Pinopsida; order Pinales; family Pinaceae; genus Pinus; species Pinus taeda. The sequence goes on from APFE030004658.1 coordinate 127,187, forward strand.
TTGATAAGTGATAGCAGCAACTCTCATTTTTTTACCATTCATCACACAAAAGCCAATTGAATTGTCTATCAACTATTTATTTTCACCATCCAATCCCTCTATATAGCTCAAAAGTTCTGAGCAATTGTGTGGACCCAACTACAACCCCTCAAATAACAAAGGGTCGATCCTTCCTTCGTGTTGTTAAGTGTTCCATATGCATAATAGTTGTGAAACATATGTTTTATAAAGCATACCTGCATTGAAAGGTTTGCCAATATGGAAGGTGACTTTTAGATGCAAGTCCCCATGTTGATGTGATAACATCCTCCCACACTAGGATACTAACATTACCAATGATTTCAGTGCTATGCCTTGTGAAATCATCTTTTCCTTGTAGTTATTATCTATGGGTTGTTGCATTCTATCTTACCACATTGACATGTCGACATGTTGAAGGGCCTCCTATTGATTAGCCCACAAATGATAGTCTACCCCATAATCACAAGAAACAACCATTTGCCAATTGCGATCCATAAGACCAGTACTCCCATAAAAGCTACAAATGCTTGGCTGCAAGAAGAAAAAATGAGAGTGTTTCCCTAAGGGAGGGCACAAACACATAGGATAACCCCTTGTATCTACTGAAAAAGGTCAACAAACACCCAAGAATGGAGATCACTGGAGGAAATGAGGATAAAAAACCTTTAAAAACAATTTGTTATGAAAAATAGAATGATGAAAACTAATTTCATACCTAAAATTTACCTTAGCTTCAGACCTGGAACAACTTTGAAACAATATAGAATAGAGAAAGAAGAGTCCGCAGTAGCTCTGATACCATGTTGAGATTATAAGATAGTGGATTTACATTGAAATATTTGAATAAACCCTACTCTAGTGCAACATAAAAATAAGACAGCACTTCAATAATGAGCACAATATATATGAACACATACAATGTGCTTGATAGATAAATTCAACACAAAAAATGATGATCATTGTCAAAACACAAGTATTCAAGAGAGGGGCACTATAAGTAAGATTACCCCTAGGCCTTTCATCAAATAAAAACTTGAGTGATTAATTTAAAAATTAGGAGGATGGTGTACACTATATATATACAATATTACACCTAAAGCTCAATTCAGGTTTAGAGTGCTAGCCCCCAGATGATGAGATGACTAGGCCACCATAATCAAACATTGATAAGTGATAATTACAATAAGGTGGGTTAATTATCAATACGTAGGCTCAATAAAAACACTGATACCTCAAATAGAGGGCTGACACATGGCATCAAGTGTATATTAGCCATAATCTCAACAACAATAAGTGTGGCCTTACTGTAGTTGTACAAATCTGTTGCTGTACATGGTCATTGACTGTGCCCTACTACTCTAGAGAAGATTGCCAGAGAAAAACAAGGTAAAAATTAAAAAAAAATCAATCTAATTATATTCTATTTTATTCCACTTCAAGCCAGTCTAACTCTGTAGGATTTACGAACATAGCGTTTGGGAATTTTGCAGGGTTGTCCTGTAGCCAATCAATTAACATGTGTTTCAGATGCTCCATCTCCCACGATTGAACTTGTTGACCATCAAAATGTCTTCTAGTGAGACTTGCATTTTGAAAGTCCTATACCTGGTCATTGAATATGGCCTGCTACTCTAGAGAAGACTGCTAGAGCTAAAAAGGTAAAAATTTAATAAAATCAATCAAATTATATTCTATTTTATTCCACTTCAAGACATTTGAACTCTACAGGATTTATGAACATAATATTTGGGAACTTTGCAGGGTTATCCTGTAGCCAATCACTTAACATGTGCTTCAGATGCTCCACCTCCCACGATTGTACTTGCTGACCCTGAAAATGTCTTTTGGTGTTAAACCTGAATTCTTTGTTATCATTCCTACTCCAACCATTATAACACATTACACATCGACACATATACATTTCCCCACCAAGACATGCAATACCTGCACTTTCCAAACAAAACAATAGTAGACTACCCCTACTGCCATGGAAGTGATCCCAACACTAGAAGCAATCATAGTAAATAAATATGGATATCATTCAACCCTCTTCATGCCTCTCTTCTCCAACATGTTTCTCCGACTTTCATTCATTTTCATTAACTCAAACGCTAACTTTGACTGCAAGGGGTCATCAATATTTTCCTTCTCATCTTTCTCTAGGCCTTTCTCTGTCACTATTTATTGAGATCCTTCACTCAATGCCATGTTGCAAAATGACAAGCTTTCTACACAATAATATTAAGCAATCCTAATACTAGCAAGACCAAGGCCAGGAATGTCTTGTTTGGGAAATGGTTCAGTGGAGAAAAATTCCAAGGAAGTTTGTTTAGGTATAATTGCATGGTAAGGGAATTTATTTAACCCCATGGTCCATGAAAAAAATGAATTCATCACCAATGTTGTCAGAAGAAACCAACCTCATGTAACTCCCTCCTAATGCTTGTTCGTTCCTTCCTTCCTTAATTACATAATTTACAGATAAACTGTTCTCAAGTCTATAATCCTTGCATGGCTAGAGTTCTCCATAGTGGTTTTACAATAATGAAAGTATTCATTGTATTGCAATTACAAATGGATGATGCATGGTTTGTCAAAAACCTACAAATGTTAAGAATGTTATGTGGAACTACAAGATCGTTAAAGACTTTTTGATATGACTTGTTGTTGACTACATGCTTCTGTTTGTTGCAACTCTTTGTTATTAATTGGTTCCTTTTCGGGACAAATAGATAGTCTCTAGGAAAGAAAACCATGGGAAACCAAATCAGACTAACATATAGGTCGTTATGGAAACAACGGTGCAGAACAACCTTCTAATTCGGTCCATTTTGGAGAAGTTTGAATTAATAGAATGGAGTTGGCTATGCAAATCTCTAATATGATTGAAATTTTTAGGGATAATGTAGATGCATTGATATCATATACAAAATGGACATGCTAACTCTCCTTGCTTATGTAGGGAGGGTGAGCCTAGTATGTGGTCACTATCTTTTGGGTTCATAATGTATCATTCTTGATTTGCATTTTTCTTGTGCAATAGTGAAATATCAAATGTATTATTCCCAAAACAAGTGATACAAGGTTGAAGAGTGTAACCATACCTAATTGGATTCTCCTTAAGGTTTTCCTACTCTGAATGGATGGCAGGCTCTCCAGTTATAAAAAAAATTCATACTTTATGTTGTGTGTGATGAGTCATCATGGCCTATATGCACCAGGATAGAAGCCTATTTCCGAATTATGCTAACAAGAACAATCTATATAAAATGAAATATTACCGTGTCTAATCTGAAAGATAGTGTGACATATAATGAATGGAACTGCCCCAAACCTGTCATCATGGCCTATATGCACCAGGAAAGAAGCCTATTTCAGAATTATGCTAACAAGAAAAATCTATATAAAAGGAAATATTACTTTGTCTAATCTGAAAGACAGTGTGACATACAATGAATGGAACTGCCCCACACCTCCACTTGGATATAGGTTGAATTAGATTTGTGATAGTAGCCTTGTAACTATAGTATGGCAAGACTTTATGCTAATTGACCTAGAGTCTGTACGAAAAGAGCATCAACCTGTTCAAGGTACACATTACTCTTAAAAGCTTGATTAGCTTTCCAAGTACCAAGTTTATTAGCTCATTATACTTTAAACACATTTGAATGGTTCGTGTAATTATAATGGTATTTGAAATTACAAATGCATTGTTGCAATCAAAATTAGATGGTAAAGAGTCACGAGATTGATAACCAAGAAAATGACACACACTGTCTAATTTCTAAGCTATGTATGTCCCTTATATAAAATAGAACAATCGTTAATGTTACAATACTTTTGTTAGAATATCATACAAGAATCTAGATTTGTTAGATTATATACAAACATATTTAGTTCAATAAAAGCAACTCTAAAATTGAGACCATGGTAAAAGATCAAGGTCCTGAAAATATTGGAGGCTTAGATCCCTAGGCTACTAGAGTGCATCAAACATATGTTGTTCTAACTCTTAACCAATAAATGGCATCCCACATAGATCATCACAGTATGCCACTTTCTCAAGTATTGTACACACTAAGAGAGAACATCAAACCTTCTGCTTCCGTAGCTCCTCAACTAATTTTGCTAGAAATTTTCAGTTTCTATTTGCGTATACAACAAAAAGGAAAATTTTAGTCTATATGCATAACAAAATGACTATGCCAACACTTTAAATTTGATATAGAACTCTAAGGAAGCAATCAAAATCTTTTGATTAGTTTCTTCGCGTAAACTCATATGAACTTTGGAATCATATCGTGTAATATCAAATACATATAACAACTGATGACAATTCAAGAAACATCAAATCTTTGAGATCAATCTCCCACTACAGAAATACTCTCAAACTTACATTGAAGTTTCTTATGAAAAATTATAAATGCCTAACCTACATAAAATTTTAATGGGGATTATGTCATACAAAATTTTATTGGCACTATACCTAATATCAAGCATTTAGATTTAAATGAAACTACCTTTCTAAAAACATTAAGCATACAAAATATGTTTGTTTGTTTGTTTTTGTTTTTTTTTTTGTTTTGTTTTCGTTTTTGTTTTTTTTGTTTTTTGTTTGCGTTTAAATGATTGAATTTAAACATGATAATGAGCAACCATACAACAAAATCTAAACAGTTGGTCTCATAAGACATTACTGGGCTGGTCCTGACTGAAAGACCATCTTACTAGTTGATTGAGACCTTATTGTCTATAAGGACCCTACATAGATTTTGGCTTAATGCCTTGAAGACACAATGCTAACCAGAATCTTGTTTATGTTATGTACAGTTTAAGCCGGGCAATGAAGAGTCTCGTTTTTTTACCATTCATCATGGAAAAGCCAATTGAATTGTCTATTAACTATTTCTTTTCACCATCTAATCCCCTGATATAGCTAAAAATTTCCGAGCGGTTGTGTGGGCCCAACTACATCCCCTCAAATAACAAAGGGTCGATGGGCCCAACTACATCCCCTCAAATAACAAAGGGTCAATCCTTTTTTCCTGTTGTTAAGTTTTCCATATGCATAACAATTGTGAAACATATGTTTTATAAAGCATACCTGAACCAAAAGGTTTGCCAATGTGGAAGCTGACTTTCAGATGCAAGTCCCCACGTTGATGTGATATCATCCTCCCACACTATGATACTGACATGACTGATAATTTCATTGGTATGCCTTGTGAAATGTTAGGCCACTATAATACTAGTGTAACCCCTTCTTGTTATTAGTACAGCCCCATTATTATATTTCTGTACCCATGTAGTCCCCATATTGTTACTATTGTGCCCCATAGAAGCCCACTATTGTTATTATTGTGCCCTTACATTATTATTGTTATGTCGACTCTGATTATATTATGACCCTTTAGACTCCTATATATAGAAAGGAGGTCTTTTCATTTGTATAATCTAAGAATTGTTCATTTGTGTAATGTAAAGGAGGTTGCCCTATCGAAGAGGCATATTTCTAAGGCATTGATCTATCTTTTTTATCTTTCTATGAGCTCGTTTCATAACATTTGGTATCAGAGCTTTGGATACTAGGGTTTTCGCTCCTCCAAACAAGTCATCATGGAATTTTTGCTATAACTTTCTTTCTGGGACATTTCAGAAGCTAAAAAAAAACCCATTTGAGCTGAAATCTCATTGAAGCTTGCATCCAAATTTTAGATCTTTTCTCACAACAGTTTTAGCAATATGATTTGAAGAAGTTAGGGTTTTTGCAAGCTCTAGAATTTCATCTAAAACACGTTATCGTGGAATTTTTGCTCTAAATATTTTGCTATGAAGTTTTAGATGACAAAACAAAAACCCATTTGAGAACCAATTGTTCTAAATCTTGTCTCCAAATTTCATATCCTGTCTTGCTATATTTTTGGAGATATAATCTAAGGAAGTTAGGGTTTGCAGACCCCTGAATTACATTCCAAACAGATCACCTTGGGAAAATTGTCATAACTTTTGTTCTGAGCATCAGATTTAAATTTCGTAAGAAGTTTCAGAAAGAGAACATCCTTTAGTTTTCTTTACATCAGCTTTAGGTACTAAGGTCAAAACAGTGAGACGTGGCATGCTGTACAAGTTCGCTTGACTGAAATAGTTTATAATCAGGTCACCGTGGGAGTCTAGCATAACTCTTTCTTGGATAATCCAATTCTTACCAAACTGGTAGGGTTAAAAAGAGAACTTAGAGAGATACCATGGAAAGTAATTTAAGAACTCAGAGATCTAAAATTGCAGAGTTACAGTCGTTTCAAGATCGAGCTCCTAAAGTCAAGAAAAATCAAGATGAGGAAGTTTGATGGCAAGGATCCATTAAATTGGATACTACAGATGGAAAAATATTTTGATCTACATGGTGTACCACTGTTACAAGAGGTATGTATTGCATCTTCATATTTATAACAAGATCAATTTTTATGGTATAAAGGGATATTTTCTCATAAACCACTTGTCACGTGGTCAATTGTCATGGAGGAAATGATAGCACATTATGAGGATACAAAGAGAAACACCTTCTTTAGCCAATTGATAAATCTCAAACAAAAGTTTTCAATGGTAGAGCACATTGAGGACATTAAAAAATTGAATATAAGAGAAAATGATATTCCAGAGAAGCAAAGGATTGATGTCTCCATAGGGACTTGAAAGGATAACATTCAACATGAGGTTCATCTTTGGGAACCTAATTCATTGGAGAAGGCATTTAGGTTGGCAAGAAAAGCGGAAAGAAAAATTAGGGAAACAAGGAATTCTACCCCTCACAACTATAAACATGGAAGTGTTGTTTCTCATAGCCTTCCACAACCTACAAGGCTGACACCACAACAATTGGAAGAAACAAGAGAAAAATGGCTTTATTACAATTGTGATAACAAATGCACTAAAAGTCATAAGTGTGCTGAGAAGAAATTGTTTTACATAGATTATGAAGAGGAGGAAGAAAAGGATCAAGAAACGTCAAAAGAAGAGGATATACACCAGGAACCAA
>APFE030004658.1:163371-183173 GCA_000404065.3 Pinus taeda
AGGAATAGGATGATACCTTTCAGAGTGACTTAGATTACCTGCATAATTTCTTAGACACACAAGGTACTTATAGCTACTCAAAGGACATAGCATGAATGAACCATTTTTAATGTGAGATGGATGAGGTTGAACAAAGAATAACCGAAAGACACCTAAAGTCCCACTAATCATAGTTTTCATATATGATTTCACTTTTAAAGTAGTGTTCCACTATGAACAAAGACTTCATTAACTCTCTTGCAAGTCTTAATAAATATGCTTAGAGATCATGCTTTGGCATTATGGTAATAGTATTCAAATTTATTTTTCATTGGTATCATTTTATGGACCCCTTAACTTTGTTTTAATCCCCTTGTATATATTGGTAACTATATTTTGAGCAATTTTTGTGTATTAATGATCAGAAATATATATGAATAAGAAAAATGAAATTCCAAAACAAAGAAAAGGTATATTAGTTATACATAGTTTGGAATTATCATCCAATTCAAATTTTATGAAAATGATTACTTATACCATCTTTGTGAAATAACGGCCCTAAAACAGATAAAGCATGAATGCATCCTTTTTAATAACTTAAGGAAAAAGGAAAGATGTCATCAAATACTCCCCTAAGTGTTCCATATGATTGATGAAGATGTCTTTTCCGCTTTTGAAAATATTCTTCCAGTATTTAAGCATTACAACTAAACAAGATCCTTGAATCCTGCTCTGTCTTTGCAAAATAGAAAATTTGTACCAGAATTCTCGATATTGGTTAGATGAAATATGGTACTAAACAATTGGTATGCAATACTAGATGATGTTTTTATGCAATCATTTCCAACTTTACCTACAATTCCAAACATAATGGTCATAACTTGCTTTATTGAAAAGAAAAACTAGAAACAGATCTAACTAAAAAGAAATAATAAGTGGGAAAGAAAAGTAATAGTTGAACCATTTTGCAGTTGGAAATAAAGTTGTGTGGCAATCTTTATTAAAATAATATGCAACAGAAAGATACCCCAACAAAAATATGCAATGGGAACATAGATCTACCATTTTCAACTAATTACTTTTGGCTATTAACGTCCCTACTTATTGAAAACAAATGAGAAATATGTTGCACTATATGTTATAACTAAACTAACTATTAAATGCAACATTTATTTATTTATTTATTACCCTACTCCACTTGAGAAAAATAAATTCCTCTCCTCAGGTATAGGAGTATATCCAATGTAACCATGTGCGTAATAGGTGTAAAAATGCATTCATACTCAAGTTTAAAATATAATATTCAATGCATACCTAAGTATGAAGAACCAATTGTCTTAATGATGATGTCAAGAATAAGGAAGAATGAAGAAGTGGTATGGCCTTATAGTTGCTTGAAACCACTTTTCAATAAAATGAAAATGCACTTGGTTTACCTTGTTATTTTACTCATTTGGTATATCCTCCTTTATCATGCCATGAAAATATTCTATTATGAGATGATTATCCACTTGTGTGCTTAGAGGATCTGTAAATGGGCATGTCAAAAATTCTTCAATCTCATGTTCTAATTCTTACTCTCCATCAAATGCAGTCCATGGTTCTTTAGTTTCCTCAACAAGTTTGCAAGAGTAAAGATCTTCATGTGGATGTTATTCTTGGAGTTGTTTTTCTTCTATTTCTTTTGGGAAGGCAAATAATTTCTTGACTACTGTCAAGATTCGTTCTTCCTGAGAAGCAAAGATCCTAGTTGTTGCTAGTATTTGAGAGACTTCTCCCAAAATCTTGATCGTCCTTGAATATTGCTTTGCTGGTTTCTAATCCTGGTCATGCACACGGATTAGTGTATGGAGTTCTTATTAAAAATCCTAAATAAATAAGAAGAAAACACACTTAAAACAATTGCAAGCAAACCAATCATGTATTCGAAGCGCCACCGCGCTACTAGGATCCTATTGTCACCAAGTTATTTGTTCACACAAGTTAGGATTCTCTTCTTTTCATGAATCAATCTAAGGAAAACACACATGCAAAGAAAAATAAAGAAAAATGAGGCTTTAGATCCTACCTTTAATTCTATGCATATGAAAAAGAAACTAGAAAATAAATTAGAGATAACTAGACTTTGGAGCAACCCCACCATAGTGTACGCATGGCTCTTCACCCATATCTTACCATCTTCTCTCTGCCCTTAGGTCGTCCTCAATATCACTCAAAAACCATAAAAAAATAAAAATAAAAATAAATAAATAAATAAAAATAAAAATAAATTAAAAAAATAAAAAAATAAAAAAGACAAAACAAAACAAATCATTACCTATTACCATTTACAACTCCCTGACAACGACGCCAAAATTGTTGGGGCAATTATATGAATTATATATCACCACAAATTAAATTATAAACCAGGGAATCGTAATTAGTAGAGATGATGCACTATATGTACCGATAACAGATAAGTTACTATGTTTGATGAGTATAGCCTAGATAAGAAGCATTCAAAACCAAAACTCCATTCTACAATTTTCAATCTATCCTCCTCACACAGCTTAAATATGAAAAAGCAAAACTCATAAATAGAATCTCAACAAGTAGGTGATCTAAAGGTTCTTGCTTAGGTAATGAGTCTATCTGTTACACAAAAATATCGTCACCATGATTATTTGTAGTCAGTATGGGTCCAACATCACTTATACTAGCCTCTTAAGCAAGTCTCAGACCTTAGCTCTTCATGTCAAGCTTTGCAAAAGAGAGAAAGACAATGAAAATCAATATTACTCTGGTTCAGCACTTTCTCCTACTTTTACCTGCAGACCCGCATCCTTTGTTCATATTACCTCTGTACCTGCATGCTCTGTCTGTAAACGGGTGGGTGCATACCCCTGTAAAAGTAAAAAAGGCACAAGTTTATCCTTAAAAACTCACTTTTGGGTTAATTCTAGATGTTTCTAGAAGGATTCTGACGTGGATTGTTCGCTCCAAGGTGGTTCATGCATCCCAAAAGAGAAGAAGCTAATCCCTTGATAGGAGGAGCTATCCCTTTGAAGGACGGCTTTATCCCATTGAAGGAGGACCTAGTAACTTCCCTCCATTGCAGTATAAATTAAGGCATTGGGTCAGTTGCTAGAGAGGTTAGAAGCTGAACATTTTGAGGGTAAATGCTAATGGAATTGGGACTTCCTAGTTAAACTTGAGAGGAGAGATCACATACCTTTTGCTTTCATTGGAAAGTGAGTGAAACTTGTCAAAGTAGAGGAGACTTCTTGTCAGACCCTGAGAGGAGCTTGTACAGCATCAAGGCACATGTTGTAAAGTTCTTCTTCATTTGAATTAATACAATCAAATTCATTTTTCTCAACGAATTGTCTTATGTGGTTTGTTTCATAATCTCCTTCATCATTATGATGAATATGCTTTATGATATTGGCTTTTCAGGTGCTATTTAATTTGGTTTGCTTGTTTGTGTTTGTAGAATTACACTTCAAGGAAGCTCATTTGGAGCGAGGGAGCGAGGCTTCCACAAACTTGCATTGGACCCAAGGTAGGCCTAAACACTTGTTTGCCTTTGTTTTAATTGCATATTTAGAGAAAGATAGTTTTTGATTGGCTTGCTTGTCACTAGATATCTTTAGATACTAGGAAGGTCGATCTTGTCCGCAACCTCGACTCATTCCGTGTGACAAAATGGTGACTTCACTGGGGACTTGATTGTTTTCCTTGTTTTGACTTTGACCTGAGAAACTTTTGTTTTTGTTTCTATTTTTGGCTTGTTGTATGTGGAATTGGGTGGATTTCGTAGATCTAGGATTGTTTTTGCTTTTCATAACTTTAGGAGAAGCCCGCAATCTATGCTTGTAACACAGTGCGTACTTATACGCATTTTTGCTTTGCACACAGAGCGTGCACGCACCTGTGTAAACTCTGAACCTGCGGACCCTGCTAAAATTTTGAAAAAATTAAATTTTACTCTTTCAATTAGTTTTATTTTGGTTTAGATGTTGTTATCCTCTGCCCAGACCTGCATGTGACTTGTTAAAAGCTTTCCTTGGTTTAATTCCATTGGTGTTTGGGTTTTAGGTGAAATTCCTAGAAGTTTTGGTTGCTGGTCTTGATTTTCATTTTGGTCGTGTAGTAGCTCAGATCTTAGAAGCGTAGAAGCCTCAGATCACCTTGGTTTTTACTAGCCTTCTTATGAGTCTGACCATTTGCAAAATCTACCTTTGTTGAGGAATTCGTCTTGTGTTTTCTCTTTGCGAAACTTCGAAAAAGCTTGTGTTAAAAGTTTGGATTTCATTTTTACAAAAGAAAACAAAAAATTACTTGTTTTTTGACTGATTTGTGATTCTGGACAAGTTAGTCCTTGGTTTGCTTATCGCCACGTAAAACATCCTTAAAAAAACATCTTGTAAGCTTTTACTTCAAGTAGTTTTTTATAGTTTGTAGATCTTAAGATTTGCTTTATTCCTAGTTTTCTCAAGATTTTCTCTAGTCATAGTTTTGAGTGCTTTTATAAAAATACAAAAATCTCTTTTGACAAAGTTTGTTTTTGGTAGCATTTGAGCGTTTGAAAGAAAAGGGAAATTCTTTTGAAAATAACTAGTTGTCTTGTTTTGAGTGCATTGGAACAAAAACTCTTCTTTTAATTTGTTTGTTAAGAGAGATTTGTGTTTACACGCATTTGCATCCTCAAACTCTTTCCTAGCTAGAAGTTCATTGAAGAGAAAAAATTGTTTAATCATCTTAAGTGCATATTTTTAGTGATTTCGAGTCGAGTCTTCACACCACGAGTTTCATCTCCGCACCTCTTGACATAATAAAAAATCAATAAAAATAACGCTTAAAGTAAAATCAATCTAGAAATATTTTTATTTATAGGGATTTATTACACCAACATAGCTTAGGCTAGTGTCTTGGAGTAGGGAGTACTTAACAATCCAAGACAGTAAATCAAACAAGTAGTAGTATCTTGCGGTAGGAGAGAAATCCAATTGTTGCATCTATGCTCTGGGAAAGCTCCTCTTAAAGGATAAGCACGAGATCATGTCTGAACCAGTGTGGGAATCAATCCTTCCTCATTGGGAACGACGCCAGATATTCACGTATTAAAAATGGTGAACCTTAGATTAACCATTGTCGAGGAGCCTGGGGTCACTTGTTTGTAAACCTTGGTTTATGTCAAGGAGCCTTCAAGTGGATTGAGCTTGCTACTCTGCCCTTGCGTGCGTATCGGATCGTAGACTGTTCCCCCAGGTATATTTGTTTCTGTTGGTAACCATAATGACCATATTTCTATAGGATTTCTTTCCTAAGGGTGGCGTGGCGGAAGATCCACTAATACTGACAGACATCGCTAGACTCACTTGGATTTTGGGGGGTTTTCTTTACTCGAGACGTTTAGTGGGAGAAAACTTGTGCCAGCTTTCATAAGCAGGTTGCCAGGACGTTCCATTGCTGTTTATATTGAACTCTACGACGTTTGATTTCATCACTAACTAGTTTTTCAGTACGGGAAGTTATGTTTGTTTGTATTTATCTCCTAATTTCTTAGGCATGTGATTCAATTTGTTTTTGGTTCTTTAGAGCTTTAGTGGTTTCATGAGATTTTACTTGTTTTCGTGTGAAGTAGTTAAATTTTTTTAACCGTGGCTGAATTACCGAGGAAGTCCCGTAGACTTCGGGGCCAACCTCCTGAGTTTTCACCAAGCCAGCCTAAAGGGCTACGGGCCCTGGTAACTCCTAAAGACAGTAGAAGTGGGTCGCCTGAAAGAGGAGAGCCTTCTTTGGTGGTATATCCTGATTTTTCAGCATTAATAACAGATTATAGTACGCAGCCTGTATCTGTTTCAGAGGTTACTGGTAGTTTTTCATCTACTAGTGATATAGGTGAAGAACCTGAAATATCTGAACCCGAATCTGAAATTGATGCTACTCCAATATCGGGGTTTGCCTCTCGAGCTTCTAGTGGTCCTAGTTCACCTAGGGTAGAAAGAATAATTACCCAAATCTTCCTTCTGGACTAATAGCTATTGAAGAAATTGCTATTCTGGAAAAAGAAGAAGGCATCCCTATTCCTGAAGATCGACCTGTTATAGAGCTTAGGGAGCGTGAATCAATCTTTTACATTCCACCTAGGAGTAGTGCTTGGTATCTTTCATTGACTAATTTTTTGGAAAACCCAGGACTAAGTTTTTCACCACCTCGTATTTCTTATCACCCAACACCTAGAGGTTACTATCTTCTGTTAAATATGTCCAAACAGTCGTCCATGTTTTCTCAATCTTCGGAAGCCTTTTTGTACGGCGGTCCTTCTGTTCCCGCTGGGTATCAGTACATTTCTGGTACTTTTTTGGGAGCATCTCCTCAACCTATTGAACAAGGGTTATTAACTGGAAATAATGGTACTAAACTGTTGAGTGTAGAATATATTCTCATGATGTCAGGTTCTATTCCCAATCCTCAACCTCAAGGTGGCCAGTCACCGCCTGGGGGGCAACCTCAAGGTACTCAGTTTGTGCCTGGGGGGCAACCTCAAGGTACTCAATTTGCACCTGGGGGGCAACCTCAAGGACAGTACATACCTACAGGATAGTACGTTCCTTAAGGTCAACCCCAGACTCAATATGTACCTCAAGGTCAACCTCAGTATCAATGCGTACCTCAAGGTCAACCTCAGTATCAATATGTACCTCAAGGTCAACCCCAGTATCAATATGTACCTCAAGGTCAACCCCAGTATCAGTACGTGCCTTATGGTTATCAACCCCAAGGTCAGTACCCAACCCAAGGTTACCAACCACCTTCTAGTTAATCATATGTTCAAGGATCTACAAATGTACCGTTGAATTATCAACCCTACCCTCAACCTGGTTATGGTCCTCAATATTCTCAACCTGTTATGGGTCCATACCCCAGAACGAATTTAGTGTGGGATCCATCTCAATCCCAACAAGTCTTGCAACCGAATGCGCAGTTGTCATATCAAACTGGACAACCCTTGGTTTCTGGTTCACCCTAGTAACCCGTCAAGTCTACTGTTCAAACTTCTACACCTTCTGTAGTTTCGCAGTCTGGGCCTAGTACACCTCGTACTCTGCCTTAAACGTCTGCTGCAACTACCGCAACATCTGTTGCATCTACCCCACCTTCTTCTGGAGTATCGACAGCTCCGGTTTCTACGGTCCCTGTATCTACTCCTCAGACATCTTTACCTCAGTCTGGACCCACGGTTCACACTTCGGTTCAGATGCCCGTAGGAAAACCAAGTTTAAGTACGGTTGTCACTAGTCAACCTCAGTTTATTCAACAACCGTACCAAGGTCAGTACCAATACGGTCCTGTTGCGCAACAACCAGTCTATCAGTATCAACTGTACCCTAGGTATACATATCAACAACCTCAGCAACCCCAGTATGGTCCTGTTAATCCTGGTTTTCCAGGAGGACAGAATATCCCAAATGCAATTCCAATTCCTAGTTATCCTGGATATCCTCCTCCTGGGGCTGGTCTACAGACCCAAAGTTTTAGGGACCCTAATCGTCAATTACCGTTTATCACAACTTTGGACTTGCCTGACTTGAAGCGCCTTACGAACAATGCAATTAACTATCTTCAGTATTGGCCGCCAATGATGCATAAGTTGCCCAGTGATATTCCTAAGTTCAAAGGTAAGCCAAGAGAGGACCCGTCGAACCATGTGATGACTTATCACCTCTGGTGTGTGTCTAATTCCATTTCAGATGATTCAATTTGTTTACGACTTTTCCAGCGCACTCTAATTGGTCTTGCGGCCAAGTGGTACATCGAGTTACCGCGAGCCTCTTTTTATAACTTTAGTCAGTTAGCTACTTCGTTTTTAAATCATTTTCAGTTGCCAGTCAGATATGACAATGGCACGGAATTATTAACGTCGTTAAATAAGTCAACGTCCACTTACATTTCAGATCATATACATGAATGGAGACGTCAACGACGTTTAGTGAAAGTTTTTATCCCGGATTAGATCTTAGCTGAATGGTTTGTAAAATCTTTACTGCCCAAGATCACTGAGGATGTAGATAAGGCTGGAGTTGTTACTGAGGAGCAAGTAATTGCTCAAGCCCAGTACCTTGACTTAGTTTATACTCAGTCCAGTACGTTACATGAGAAAATCCCCGATCTACTCAAACAAAATCAAATTGCTGCAGCTCCTTCAGGGTCTCATGCCGCTGATGGTATGGTTAATACCAAAAGTAAGAAGAAGTCTTCCAAGAATTCTTCTCCTATCATAACCTTGCCAAATTCCCCGACAGGAGATTGTTCTGTGGAACTTTCTGCCGATATTCATGTTGTATAGTCATCTACAGATAAATAAAAAATCAGTGGTAAGAAGAAAGGGAAGAAGAAGAATAAAATAGATAAGAATTCGAAAGAGAAACCAGAAAAAGCGGAATCAGCTGATGAAAAATGCAAACCTCGTTATCCGTGTCTCATTTTTGATGAAGAACATTTTACGAGAGACTGCCCTCATCATGCAGAGGTTGCAAAATTGTCAAAGGTTCCCAAACTCCTGCTGTTTTGAAGGATCCTTTTCCAAATCAAGACAGTAAGATGATACGTTCTTCCTCCAGTGCCAATGAAGAACCCATATTGATGATGTCCCATGTTAGGATTGCGACTCGATCACAAGATTATGGCAGTAGAAGTCCTGTTGATGGTAAAGAAGCTGAATATTCTCATTGTAATCCATCAACCTCAGCTCCTGGTTCCGATCCACTACAGATCGAGAAACCTAATCCAGACTTAGTAATCAAACCGCCCGCCAAGGGTATACTTCGAAAGTCTGCTTTCAATCCACATGCGAGAGCGGCTCAGAATTATAACATTGTTGAGGATTTAGCTATTTCACCCTCAGCAATGTTAGCTTTGGAAGTGTTGCAATCATGTCTAGCACAACATAAATTACTTTTGTCGGCTATAGGAGCTGTTAACGTTCAGGACCCGAACCTTATAAACTTCGATCTAGAAAATAGTGCACCGCGCTTACCTCATCAAATGGTTGTCCAGATTTCAGTAATAGTAAAAAAAAAAACTGTTCATAGGACTGTGATTGATGAGGGAGCTTCCACGTTTATTATGTCGATACAGTGTTGGAAATCGCTTGGTTCTCCTTCACTAAATCAATCCCTGACGATTCTAGAGGCCTTTGATGGCCGTGGGTTTCATCCTTTTGGAATTCTACAAGATTTAGCTATAGGGGTTGAAGGAAAAACTGTTAATCTAGATGTGGAGGTGGTTGATGCCCCTCTAGATTACAACCTTCTCTTGGGTCATAGTTGGTCTTACGCTATGAAAACTATCGTTTCATCGGTCTTTCGGCTTATAAAGTTCCCTCATAATGGAAAGATTGTAACCTTAGACCAACTGTCTTACTTTTCATCCGACCCAGCCTCTGCTGAGAGCATTCAGCATGTTGGTAAAGCGACGATCCCATATAAGGATGTTGGAGTAGGACTAGTTAAAGATTCCGGTTTACTGGGCACTTTTCCTTTTCCTCCTATCAACGCATCGTCTTATACTGCAACCATTCATATGATTTCATCAGATACCATTGTTAATGATGATCCTTGGATCATACCATCTGCATTTGAGATAGACTCATTTGGTACTCTTATGCCTTTGAGTCCATATGAACTTGTGTATCAGACCGTACAGTTGTTCGCCGACACAACATCAACCCAAATCGATTTAATGAATGTGGTCCATGAGGAATCACTTTCGACATCAAGCTCAGATTCAATAACATTTTCTGAACTTGTTCAAACTGATGAGAAAATTCGTGAAATCCTATGCATCAATGAGTTACCATGGGAAGATCTTCATCACAGATCTTCGTTTTTACCCGAGGGAGATCGTTTTGAAAATGATTTGTCATCATTTTTTACGACTAAATATGTCAAGGACGCTCAAAATCAAATGAAACATCTCGATTCTGAGTTAAACCTGGGAAATATTTCTTGAACTATTCCCCTTGACATTTCAGTGAAGCCTGGAATTATTGAAAACGTTCATATAGGTGCCTCTTGTACGGAAGATGAAATTCAAACATATAAGGCCCTATTTCAAGAATTCTGCGACGTGTTTGCTTGGTCATATGAGGAAATGCCAGGAATTTACCCCGGCGATTGTAGTTCATGAAATCAAAACTTACCCGGATGCTAAACCCGTCTGGCAACGTTTGCATCAGATTCACCCAAGAAAAGCCGCTGCGATTAAAGTAGAAGTTGAAAAATTACTCAAAGCAGGTTTCATTTATCCGATCCCGTTAATGGATTGGGTATTGAATATTGTTCCTGTGAACAAAAAAACAAGGGACAATAACAATATGTATCGACTATAGGGACATTAATCGAGCCTGTCCAAAGGACAATTACCCCACTCCCTATATTGATCAAATCATTGATGATTATGCTGGCAGTGAAATTTTCTCCTTCATGGATGGTTTTTCCGGATACAATCAAATCAATATTCTACCTGCTGATCAACCAAAAACGGCATTCATTTGTCCATGGGGGACATTTTCTTATTGCAAATTACCTTTTGGGCTCAAGAACGCAGGGCAACTTTTTCAACGGGCCATGTATTATGCTTTTCATGATATCAAGCACATTGTGCAACCCTATCTCGATGACTTGCCTGCTCATTCATTACATCGAGCTGATCATCTCGTCCATTTAACGACAATATTTATGAGGTGTAGGCATTATCGGATTAGGTTGAACCCCCACAAGTGTGTTTTCTGTATTGAAATGAGTCGATTATTGGGGTTTGTTGTTTCGAA
This sequence comes from Pinus taeda, assembly GCA_000404065.3. Taxonomy (NCBI): domain Eukaryota; kingdom Viridiplantae; phylum Streptophyta; class Pinopsida; order Pinales; family Pinaceae; genus Pinus; species Pinus taeda. The sequence continues at coordinate 174,167 of APFE030004658.1, forward strand.
AGCCGGCATTCGCGTCGATTCCTCAAAGGTTGAAGCCATTATCAAATTGCCTCCTCCTTCGAGTCTTCGCCAACTCCAAAGTTTGCAAGGGAAAGAAAACTTTTTACATCGACTCATCCCTAACTACGCCGAGATCACAAAGGGTTTTCCATGGTTGTTGAAGCAGAATACTTCATTCTTTTGGGACGAGATAGCTAAGAAATCTTTTGATGCACTAAAACACACGTTGACCCATGCACCGTTGTTGCATCCTCCCAACTACAACCAAGATTACTTCTTGTATCTTGCCACCTCCCATTCCACCATCGGAATGGTGTTAGTTCAGGAAGATGAATTCGGTATTGAACATGTGATATATTACCTTAGTCAAACGTTAAATCCAACTGAGCTAAAATACTCACATGTGGAGAAATTGGCATTGGCAGCTGTCCAAGCTGTCCAACGTTTTCGTCATTACATTTTACTATGTAAGACTATAGTTATTTCTGATTGCAACCCTATGATCTATATTTTGACCAAGAAATTGCTGGGGGGCAAGTACTCCAAATGGATTGTCATCCTGCAGGAGTTCCACTTGGAGTTTGAAAAGTCTAAGTCGAAGAATCATTAGTTTTTGCGGAATTAATGTGTGACTTCCCGCGTGCTGACACAGAAATTGTGGTGGAGGAGCCCATTGTGGACGAATCCTTGTTTCGAATCAGCACTTTAGATCCGTGGTACGGGGATATTATCATTTATCTCCAAACCCAATCCTTTTGGCCAGATATTTCATGATCAGAACGTCGAAAAATACGGTTCCAGTCCCAACAATTCAAAATTATTGGAGATACTCTTTATCGTCGTGGGGCGGACTCTATTTTTCAACGTTGTTTGACTCATGAGGAAGCTGAAAGGGTCCTAAATGACTGTCACTCTGGAGCATGTGGTGGTCATATGTGTGGGTATGCCACAACCCAAAAGATTTTGCGCGCTGGCTACTTCTGGCCTTCTATGTTTAAAGATTGTATTATTGTGGTCCGAAAATGCCACAACTGCCAAATTTTTGATCGAAAGATGCACACTCCACCTACTCCTCTTCACCCTATAATTTCCATTGGTCCTTTTGCGAAATGGGGTATCGATTTTATTACATGTAACCCTCACTCGGCCGGGGGGCTTGCGTATATTATCCTTGCGGTAGATTATTTTACCAAGTGGGCCGAGGCGATGCCTACATTTGAGGCAGATGGCAAAACAGCTGCGATTTTCGTATTCAATCATATAATTTCTAGGTTTTGTGTTCCACAAGCGATTATCACTGATCATGGGCGTCATTTTCGAAATGTTATGATGAATGAATTTACAGTCCAGCTTGGCTTACGTCACGACAGTTTAACTCCTTATTATCCACAAGCTAACGGCTTGGTTGAAGCCATCAACAAAGTTCTAGTCATCATGATCCGACGAATCATTGGGATTCATCGGTCGAATTGGCATAACATGCTATTTTCAGCGCTGTGGGCGTATTGAACCTCAGTTAAAACATCAACAGGGTTCACTCCTTTCCAACTAGTTTATGGTTTGGAAGTTGTGTTACCTATTGAGTGCGAAATATCGTCATTGTGAATGGCAATCGAGTTACTTCCAGCCACTTCCGAAGAGGAAAGACGTTTATTATACTTGGCTCAGCTAGATGAGAATCGACGCGATGCTGCATTAGCGATCCAATCTCATGCAAAACGTATTAAAGCTCAGTATGATCGAAATGTGACCCCTCGAAATTATCTCATGCATATATCATCCTTGCGGTAGATTATTTTACCAAGTGGGCCGAGGTGATGCCTACATTTGAGGCAGATGGCAAAATAGTTGCGATTTTCGTATTCAATCATATAATTGCTAGGTTTGGTGTTCCAGAAGCGATTATCACTGATCATGGGCGTCATTTTCAAAACGTTATGATGACTGAACTTACAGGCCAGCTTGGCTTGCGTTACGACAGTTCAACTCCTTATTATCCACAAGCTAACGGCTTGGTTGAAGCCATCAACAAAGTTCTAGTCATCATGATCCGACGAATCATTGGGATTCATCGGTCGAATTGGCATAACATGCTATTTTCAGCGTTGTGGGCATATTGAACCTTAGTTAAAACATCAACAGGGTTCACTCCTTTCCAACTAGTTTATGGTTTGGAAGCTGTGTTACCTATTGAGTGCGAAATCCCATCCTTGCGAATGGCCATCGAGTTACTTCCAGCCACTTCTGAAGAGGAAAGACGTTTGTTATACTTGGCTCAGCTAGATGAGAATTGACGCGATGCTGCATTAGCGATCGAATCTCATGCAAAACGTATTAAAGCTCAATATGATCGAAATGTGACCCCTCGAAATTTTTTGGAAGGAGATCTAGTCTTATTGTACGATCAAGCAAATGATAAATTAGGTGCTGGAAAATTCGTGCCTATGTGGCATGGTCCCTATGTTGTCAAGCGAAAGCTAGTGAAAGGGGCCTATGAATTGGTAGACTTTGACGACGTCTCTTTAGGTAAACCCAGAAATGGTCTTTACCTGAAGAGGTATTATGCTTAAGATGAGTGTGAAGATTTTTTAGTTAGGTTAGTTTTCCTTCTAGCTGGTGTGTTTTAGATTAAAAAGTGTGCTTAGCTTAGAGAGTGTTTTTCGTCATTATTCCCGCTTATCTTGGTTTTACTCTTGATGTCGCAGATTTCGACGCCTCTCCAAATCTACATTGGTTTTGTTGATGGTGCTTGTCGTAGTACACGGAATATTTCTTCCATAGCTTGGGTTATCTATTCGCCCTCTGACGAGTTGCTATCTATGCATGGGGTAAACCTCGGTCAAACAACAAACAACATTGCGGAATATAGTGCAGTGATTAAGTTATTATCTGAATCTATTTCATTTGGGATTCGGAGTTTGATAGTGAGGTTAGATTCTGAACTCGTTGTATTACAGCTTAATAGAGTATACGCCATTAGAAATCCAGTTTTATTAAGATTATTTTTGAGAGTGCGTCTCTTGGAACGTGAATTTGACTATATTGAATATCAGCATATTCCAAGATCTTTAAATACATTAGCAGATGCAATTGCTTCTCAAATGTTAAGTAGACATGTGCAATAATCATACAAGTAAATTTAAAAACATTCCATAACATGTTTAACAAGACAAGCTGGTAATAATGATATCATATAATATAGGAGTGTGTCAAAATAATACATCGTCCTCGATCATAGGTTGAAAAACACCTTATGATCGACAAAAATGATAAGTAGAAAAAGCAAAATGTCATATGTGACTACAATAGGCGATAATCCCATCACTGGTGATGATCTCGATACGAAACCACTGCACGGGCCACCTTATAAAGGAACCTCCTAAAAGGTCCTGGGACCCCAATCACATAGCGCTGAAGTCAATGAGGGATGTCATCTATACTGGTCTCGGGAATGTCCCCTGTCAGGCGTTCTAAATGGCTCTCCAACTCGGCCAAAGTCTCTGTTGATTCGTCCTGTGGGGCTGGAGCCGGTACAACTGGTTGTTTCCTCTCGTAAGGCCAAACAACGGCTGGTCACCGTGGGCCCACATCTGCATTTGAAACTTTTACTATCAGTTTTGGGATGATATAAAAACAACAAAAAATTAAATTAGGAAAATGTTGAAAATGATTTTACCTGCATCATCCCATCGCTCTCCTGGTGGAAGAACCATGTCTGGGTCTCCACGAAAATCAACCCCAGCATAAGGAAAGTCCTGAATAGCAAAAAACTTGTTCTCTAACCATTGGAAATACTTAGGTTTGAACCGAACGACCTCGGTCCCCTCACCAGGATGACGGGCCATAACTGCAACCCATCGCATCAGTTTGGGCTCTCGAGGAAGCCCAGCTCCAATAGTAAGGTGTTGTGGGATCAACATCAGAACCCTCTCCAGACCAAAACTCACAACTATAGCACCATAACCAAAAGTATTTAGCTGTCCATTTTTGGCCCTGGTCAGTTGGCCCTTCACATTGGCCAACACAGCATCGCATCAGTTAAAAATGGTGCCTCGAAAGCAATCAACTGCCATCCGCATCTGGGATCCAGTGGCAATGTGTAGCGCTGCACTACCGCAGAGTCTGGTAACTGTGAACGCAATAACCATGAGTTTAGGAAGGGATATGGTTTTGATATTTATCCCTTTTTCCTGGTTCTGGACATTGCAGAACTCTAGTCAGAGGCTCTCGACAGACTGGCCACCTGCCCTGGGCCTAAATAGAGTCAAGTGTTCACCCCTCCTAGGAAAAACAGTCAAAAAGTATATATCGGCTGGCTCAATTTTGAGCTGGTGCCCACCAATAAAGAAACATTGGTCCTGTATACTCCATCTATCAACCAGCCACTGCAAAAAGTCCACCTGGGCCCTCATGCCAGGTATGGCCCCGAACTTGTACAAGCCACATGCCTTTAATGCATCGATCGAAGGTTTATGATTCATCGCGGTGAGGTCACATCCTCGTGCTCCCGTTCTTGCCAATTAAGCATGATGTTTATCCTACAATCAAGTAAAAAGGCGAATTAGAATGCATGAAATTGGTTTCATTGGGTAATTTTTGAGTTAGTTAGGTTTTAAAAACCTTTGCACGGGGTATGCACCCCCTTGTTAAGGACAGTGCATGGGGTCCGCACCTTGCCTTCACGGTAGGTGCGTACCCCTGACTTTTTGCCCATTGCAAAAAATTCGGGGTACGCAGGTCCCCTGTGGTAAACCTGCGGACCCCCGCGTGTGGGTTTTCAAACCTAAAAACCTCCTAAAAACAAAAATTAAACCCTAAAAAATGATTTCAAATGGACAAAAATGACGAGTAGGATGATGTGGATTACCTGGAGGAGACGACGTTCGATTCCGACGGATGGATTTTCCGCAATCTTCACCGGAAGTTTCTGGTCAAAAGCCCTTTTTTCTCACCCAAATCTCAAATGGTAAAAATGAATGGTAAAATGTCCTTTTTATAAGTTTTTGGGTAAATAAATTCTAAATTTGTTTATGTTTCACTTTAAAAAGGTGTTTTTTGTGAATTTTTACCCATTTTTAAACAGGTATGAGTAATGTTTGAGTTTTTGTTCAGGATAACGGATTTTTCAGGCGAAGTCGGTCATTTTCAACGAAAAACCATTAGAGTCACCTTTAAGCTCTTTTCTGTCTCCTAAAACATGAAAATATTGGCGATTTTTTCTTTTTAAGCTCGTTAAAATGGAACTAAAAAGACGGTCATCTTACAGCCCTTTTCTGATTGTAAAAACACGAAAAGATTTTCGGGTTTTTGTCGTTTCAAATTTGATATTGGTCATAAAATGACGTGTCGTTGAACTCTTTTTTACTTTTTCAGATCAGAGGCACTAATTACGAAAAGTACTCCTTGGTCGTAAAAGATCAAGCGGTTCTCTCAAGTATTATTTTATACTTTTTCGGGCTTGGGAGACACAAATTTACGAAAAAAGTCAACCCTGGAGTCTTCTTAAGTTTTTTCAGACTCTCTAAAAATGAAAAACGCCGAGTTTCTCCTATACTGGACTCGTTAAATTTCGACAGTAAAGGACCTGTTCAATTACAAACAGGAATGGACCACTCCTTCTTAGGGTTCGAATTTAAAACTAAGTTGGACTCATCCGAAGGGTGAGCTTATAATCAAGCATATGTTATCCTCCTCAAGCTTGTAAAAAATAAAGAGGTACTTGCCAGAAATGGTGGGAGAAAAGAGAGAAAAGTGAGTCTGTTTGTCATACTTTATAACCACTCTTGAACACGACACTTTCATTCACCTGGGTTGGGAAATCCTTTACCTAACAGTTGATCAAACCATATTGAAAGTCTTCAACTGGTTTCTGGGTATTAACTTTGGGTCAATCATCACCAAACCATATGTCGTGTTGTTATGTGTTCAAGAGCTTAGTGCAAATAAGCCATTCATCTAAAAAATGTCTGTCATCCATCTTGACCATCCCTGAGTTAATCCTTGCAACTAAATTTCTTCAACTTGATCTATGATTTCGTATTGTGGGCTTGCCTGCGACGGATCTCTTTCTATCGACTTCAGCTCATTATCTAGAAAGATGATCTAGGAATCGTCAGTACCTTGAAATCTGCATGCCTCAATGGCAGTTTTCTTGCCTTTGACGACAGTTTACATCATTGACTTTCGATCAAAGGATTCCGTGACAATGTTCGACATCAACACATCTTATCACATTTCATGGATTGTGCTGAGTACTTTGAGAACAATTGTCATTATTGGTGGTTTCTGTCATGCTTGTTAACAATTTACATCATTGACTGGTAATCAAGCGGTTTCTACCATGTTCGACTTCGACACATTCAATCGCATGGATAGAATCGTACTGTTTCGAGACGTAGAAATGAAGACCCTAGATCTAGTTTCCACCATCCAGGTTGCGAGGAATCTTGTATTCATTATATTATGGACTATTCATAAACAGATGGCTGCGTCCATACTGTGTCCACATGTGTCTGTACTTATGATGTGTTACGAGATCATTCCTATATCAGAGCAGTAGTTAGTCTTCTAGTAAGTTTTCAGTCTCTTAGTCAGTTTTTATCTGAGTATGGGAATGCCTACCTCAACGATGATATAATCTCATATATATATTTTGCATTGAATGTTTTTACAGGTTCCAATTGGGCTCTCCGCAAGATGATCCTCGAAATGATAAAGCACTTCACTCTTCCTATATGATAAATGAAAAAAAATCCTCATATACTACAGAATTCGCACTTTAGGGGGCAATCTGTTACACAAAAATGTCGTCACCTTGACTATTTTCAGTCGGTGTAGGTCTATCACCACCTATACCAGCTTCCTAAGCAAGTCTCAAACCTCATCTCTTCAGAACAAGCTTTAGAAATGATAGAATGACATCAAAAAAGCAATGTAACTCTGGTTCCGCACTTTCTCTTACTTTTGCCTGCGGGCCCGCACCTTCTGTTCAAGATTTCTGCGTACTTATACGCTCTGTATGTAAAGGGGAAGGTGCGTACCCCTGTGAAAGTCAAAAGGCGCAATTTTTATCTTAAAAAACTCATCTTGGGTTAATTCTATAGTTTTCTAGAAGCATTTGTTACGTGGATTGTTCGCTCCAAGTGGTTCATGCATCCCATCATAGGAGGAACTATCCCTTGTTAGGAGGATCTATCCCTTTGAAGGAGGATTCTATCCCTTTGAAGGAGGACCTAGTAACTGCCCTCCATTGCACTATAAATTGAGGCATTGGGTTAGTGGCTTGGGAGGTTAAAAGCTGAACTTTTGAGGGAAATGCTAGTGAAATCAAGACTTCCTATTTGAGCTTAAGAGGAGAGATCACATACCTTTTTGGCTTCATTGGGGAGTGAGTGAAGCTTGTCAAAGTAGAGGAGACTTCTTGTTGGACCCTGGGAGGAGCTTGTACAGCGTCAAGGCAAAGGTTGTAAAGTTCTTCTTCTTTTGAATTACTACAATCAGGCTCATTTTTCTCAACAAGTATCTCATGTTATTTGTTTCATGGACTCCTTGACTTTCATGTTAAATATGTTTTATAATACTGGTTATTGGTGCTATTTAATCGTTTGCCTTGTTTGTGTTTGCAAGTTTGCGACAAAGGAACTTACTTGGATCAAAGGAACAAAGGCATCCCCAAACTTGCATTGGACATGAGGTAGGCCTTAAACACATTTGTTTGCCATTATTTATAAAGCACATTTAGAGAAACATAGTGTCTGGTTGGTTTGCTTGTCATTAGGTCTTCTTTAGATTCTAGGAAGGTCTATCTTGTCTGCAAGATCGACTCATTCCGCGTGACAAAATGGCGACTCCATTGGGGACTTGATTGTTTTCCTCATTTTTCTTTGACTTGAGAAACTTGCCTTTTTGTTTCTGTTTTCGACTTGTTGTGTGTGGACTTGGGTAGACTTAGTGGATTTAGGTTTTTTATTTTATTTTTCATTACTTTAGTCGAAGTCTGCAGTCTTCACGTGTATCACAGTGCGTACCTGTACGCACTTTTACTTTGTGCACAGAGCGTACTCGCACCTGTGTAAACTCTGAACCTGCGTACCCTGCTAAAATTTTGAAATTTTGAATTTTACTCTTTAAATTAGTTTTATCTTGTTTTTATAGTGGTTATTCTCTACCCATACCTGCATGTGATTGGTTGAAATCTTTCCTTGGTTTAATTTCATTAGCATTAGGGTTTTAGGTGAAATTCCTAGGAGTTTTGCTTGTTGGGTTTGTTTTTTGATTTGGTTGTGTAGTGGCTCTGAGCTTAGAAGCTGTAGGGACTTTAGATCACCTTAGTGTCTACCAGCCTTCTTACGAGTCTGACCATTTATGAAATCTCCCCTTGTTGAGGAATCCGCTTTGAGTTTTCTCTTTACAAAACTTCGAAAAGCTTGTGATTGAAAGTTTGGATTTTCATTTTTCAAAAGGAAAACAAAATTGGTTGTTCTTGACTTATTTGTGATTCTAGAAAAATTGGTCCTTGGTTTGCTTATAGCCAAGTAAAACATCCTCAAAAGACTTTTTGTGAGCTTTTACTTCAAATAGGTTTTCATAGTTTGTAGATCTTAAGTTTGCTTTATTCATAGTTTTCTCAAAGATTTGCTTTAGTTATAGTTTTAAATGTTTTATAAAATATCAAATCTCTTTTGAAAAAAGTTTGTCTTGGTAGCATTTGAGTGTTCGAATGAAAAAGGAATTCTTGTGAAAATAATTAGTAGTCTCGTTTAGAGTGCATTGGAACGAATACTCTTCTTTTGATTTGATTGTTAAGAAAGATTTGTGTTTTCAAGTATTTGCATCTTCCAACTCTTTCCTAGCTAGAACTTCATTGAAGAGAAAAGATCATTTAATCATATTAAGTGCATTTTTGTAGTGATTTTGAGTCGAGTATTTACACAAGTTTCATCTCCATCACCTCTTGACTTAATCAAAAACCACTAAAAATCACGCTTAAAATAAAATCAATCTAGCA
>APFE030004661.1:5665-22675 GCA_000404065.3 Pinus taeda
ATTAATCAGAAATAGAGTAAGGTACAACCAAGGTTCTGACGCTGAGTCCTTCTCTAGAGGGTCCAGCCAGCATGTCTCATAAGCATTCACCTTTGAAGGTAGATCTCCCAAGTCAAAGAGGTCTCTCTCTCACACAAGGAAACAAACTCATAACCTTCCTTAAGCTCTATAGCAATCCTCACACACAACACACCAAATGCAAAGAGTAGCACTAATGCACTATGAACTCCTCTATGTCAAAGTCTATATGTCAAAAAGTAGCTGCTCATGGCAATGGTGGAGGCTTATATAGGAGAAGGAGTCTCCATGAATAGTGAAAGGATGAGCTTACCCCCAAGAAAAGTGGGTGACCAGGCGAACAGACATGCCATAGAAAGGAGGGCGACCTTTACAAAGCCAACAACCAGGTCTAGAGTCATCTGGAAGGCTGGATGTTAGAACAAACTCGCCCAAACAGGATCAGCGTGGGTGCATAACTAGGCTGGCGTGCTGGCATCGCATCTCAATTACAGAAGAGGTCTGGTCAGCGCGATATAATACAAGCGGAGGGTGCGCTGTTTATGAAATTCGACCAGCGCGGAAAACCCGTGTGCTTCCGCGCTGGCAGCGCACCAGTTACATTGCCATCTGCCAGTCAGTGCGGTTATTTTAATAACAGTCGTGATGATCCAATAAACTTAGGCAAAGAGGGTTTTTTGGCCATTTCAGAGAGCATGAGCATGATGGATTGATTTCATGACACAGTAGGGAGACTGACAAGGAGACAGTGACATTTTACTGTGTAACAGTGTCCCTTATTGAGCTACCCTTTCCTTATTTTTTTCACCTTAGCTCTGATCCCATGTTGAAAAATCTAGGGCATAGGGATGAAGTGTTTTCTCTTAAATGATAACTACTTGTGATGCAACTTTTCTTAGTATTTTATATTATTCTTTCTTTCTCTTAATTATGTTAATGTTTTATATCATCAAACAACTAAAAAATAATAAATAAGCATGAGACAAGGAACATAAAATGTAGGCGATCATCCAGGGCCAAAACCTCTCCAACTTGAGAGGAAAACCCAAACAAATTCTTCTTCTTATAGAAACTTCAAGTGACGAATTCCAAGACCAAGACCCTTGACTTATCAAATTATCCAAGACCAAGTAACAAGACCCTTTTTCAATACTTCTCCTTCTTAACCTAAGTCACCACTATTCAAACTGACTTCTAGCATTGCTAATTTCGACTACTCTAAAATTTTGGCCCTCTTCCACAATCCTACAATTCTCGGCCTGCTTGAAACTTATGCAATTTCACACGTGTGGGTTGATTGATGGAGCTTGATGGTATTTTCCTTCTTTGCTTGACTTGAGGGCTTATCCTTGTGACCTTCACTAGCAAGAATGTTGGTTTAGTGATCTTCTTCCAAGATTCTTCAATGGCTAGTGTTACTGTACTGCAGAAACCCTAATCTTTGTCACACATGCGAGGAGAATAACCCAAAAATAGTTCCAAATGTTTATTTATGGTATCATAGGATGTGATCTAGCCATGAAAATTAGTGGAGAGGCTAAAGCACATGAGATCTCCAAGACCCAGGATTGGTTTGGGGAAATTCCACCTGGTTAGAGAGATATTGAAATAATTAATATTTTTAATGGAGTTCCTAAGTCTAAACTTAGGAAAATTAAATTATTAATGGGTATTAATATAAAAATGGGCGAGAAGGTTCTAAATGACATGGATCAATCCAAATATAATATTAGCCATTGATTAGAAACTTAATCTCGCTCATTGAAGACTCAACATGAAAATTATAAGAGGAGGCTTGAGGGTCAGTTGGAGATACACCAAGATTGATCAACCAATTCGATTTTCTGGAGCGGGGCTTGCTGAGAAAATTTGAACTAGTGATATTTTTCAGTGAGGGATAGTGAGTACATAGCAGAGAGGCAGATATAATGCCATAGGGTTAGTGCAATGACCAAAGAGGCTGATGCAAAGGTAGCTAGAGCTACGCAGAGGCAGCAAAGGCTACATAGACGTTGTTGGGGACTGCGCAGAGGCTGAGGGGCCTGCGTGGGTGACGTAGAGGGATAGAGAGCTAATACAGAGGACTAGAGAGCTGACACATAGGGTTAGAATGCTGACACAAAGGCTTCAGGAGCTGAGCTGATGCTATCAGGGTTGACGTAGAGCCAAGAGGAAGCATCGAAAGGATTTTCGTGGGGAAGACTAGCTGAATATCTATCTCCAAGAAGATGTATTACTACCGTGTAACAATCTCTGTTGGGTAAGCCATTTCTGGCACCCTAGTTGTACTCAAGAATCTGCATAATAATAAAACCCTCAGAACTGCTACATCGGTTTTCCCGCATTGGGTTTTTCTAGGGACGATTGTCCAAAAATAATGGTGTCCCTTGTGTGCTTGTCTAATATTTTAGTTGATGATCTGTATATGAGTAAAGGCTGCATTTGCATTTATTTTTAGTATTTATATGAATAAATAACTTGTCAAGGAATAAACAAGTAGGTGAAATAAACCAAATAATGCAGTAGGAATTTCTAATGGGTAACATTTAGAAATTTCAACACCAAAAACACTTCGATTTCTTCTTCTTCTTCTTTCTTCTCTGGATGAGAGATCCTATTACTCTTTTTCTTGCACTTCTTTTTGTCTTTTATGTGCTTGATTGAGGGGTGTCTCAAGTGAGGCCGAGTCCTCACTATATATATTGATCTGCCCATGAAATAAGTCAACTTGTGCAAGTGAGTAGGCTGACATGATCTTATAGAATGATCTCCATCTCTTTTGAGGGCCAAATTGAAGGATTACTTGTGACAAGGTCTTGGAGAGTTAGTGACTCAAACAAATTCTCTTTTTACAATATGTAACATTCCCAAATGGGACTTCAATACATGACATTGACTCACTAGGCTTTATGACTTGATGACCAAACCTAATAGCTCACAATGGGAGCTTCATCTGTAAAATTCCTTGAGAATGAAACCCATGACTAAAGAATTACAAAATAATTTTATTTTTCTTCTTTACATCAATTACATAAAATCATGATTACAATTTTCGTTATGAAGACCACACCTAGTTACATATTTCAACAATCAGAGCTAAGGTTTGCAAAGGGAATTATGAACATCTCTACTACATTGAAGAAGTTCCTAAAGAAGTGTTCAAAGGTAGCAATACATCTCAAGAAGGGTATCAAAGAAGCATGGAATCTCCTATTTCCTCCAAAGAATAAATTTACCAAGACAAAGGATGAAGGACTCTTCTCAACACTCACTGGTGCATTTCAAGATGAGAACATTTTGGATAATCGATATTGGAGAATCAAGGCACATGGTTGAGCATCACAAGCAACTAATTTTTTTTTCGAAAGGAAAGTCTTGTTATTTCGTAGAGCTTGGAGAAAATAAGAGCTATCTTGTAAAAGGAATTGGATCAACCTCAATAGAGCTAGAGAATGGAGGAAATATTCATCTCAACAACATCTTATTTGTTCCAGGTTTGCATAAGAAATTTTTCTCCATTTCAATTCTAGAAGATAAAGGTGATAAATTGGCTTTCATTGATGGAAAAGTTGTAGTATGGAGTAAAAAATCACAAATATAAAATTCTAGAGTAATTGGGATACATGAAGGAAGACTCTACAAGTTTCTATCCCCTATTGCTCAAGGTATACAAATAAGCGTTTGTTTCTCTCTTTGGAAGCATCAATGGGATGGAACATCTACCAAATGGATGTCAAGACCACATTCCTAAATGGCACAATTGATGAGGAAGTCTATATAGAGAAACCCTTGGGATTTGAAGTTAAATACAAAAATGCATATGTTTTCATATTGAAGAAGGTAGTATACAGCCTCAAGCAAGCACCAAGGGCATGGTGTGCTAGGATGAATGCATACTTACAAAGATTATGCTTCTCAAAGAGTTCTGCTAATCCAAAACTTGATATTAAGGATGTGAAGGGAGAGTCGTTAATCAGTCTTCTGTATGTGGATGATCTTCTCTTGACAGGTGTGAAAGTTTGAATTGAAGAATGCAAAAAGCATCTAGAAGCATAATTTGACATGAAGTATCTAGGGTGGATGCATTGCTACTTGGGATTGGAAGTCTGGTAAGGACCTGATGAAATCTATCTAGGTCAAGGAAAGTATGTTATCAAGATGTTGAAAAGGTTTGACATGATGGATTGCAAACCAATGACAACCTCAAAGATCACAAACTAGAAAAGACAAAGGAGTTATAGATCAATCCCTGTGGATCCTTCCAGTTATAGGAAATTTATTGGCTCACTAATGTACTTGGTGAATACTCAAGAAAACATATGTTTTGTAGTAAATATTTTCAATAAATTCCAAGTGGAGCCAAATAATGATCATTGGATAGAAGCAAAACACATACTAAGATATATGCAAGGAACAACCCACTACTTCCTAAAATATGATAGGAGGAATGATGTCCACTTGATTGGATATACAGATTCTGACTTGGGAGGAATTGAGAAAGATGGAAGGAGAACTACAAGAGGATGTTTTAGTTTGGGATCATCCATGATCTCATGGATGAGCATAAAGAAATATACAATTGCTTTGAGTAGTGTCGAGGCTGAGTACATTGCAGCCTGTGGAGTAAGCAGAGAAGTTGTTTGGTTAAAAAAGCTTCTATTGGACCTATTTGAAGGACAATGGACCCTATAGTGATACATTGTGATAACACCAATTGTATACGATTGTCTGAAGACCCAAAATTTCATGGAAAGGCAAAGCATATCAACAACAAATATCACTACATTCGGAAGCTAGTACAAGATGGTGTGCTGCAACTACAATATATATCCACTTATGAGTAGGTAGCTAACATATTGACTAAATCTATTCTTAATGAGAAGCTTGTATATCTGAGAGACAAGCTTGGTTTGGTTGATGTATCCTCCCTGATTGAGAGGGAGATATAGGCACATCATTCTTCACTTGGGAAGACATAATGGAGGATTGGGTAAACATATGGCATATGATGCTCTTTGAGCATGTGGTAGGGCATCTGATATAAGAGTAGTCGTGGACTGACATTCTTTGAGGACTAGATATCCAAGATAAGAATAGTCCAAAGAAGGTCATACTCTATGAACACCCGAGTGGGGTATGTACCTTGAGAGACAATGATGATGGTGTCTATAAATCACTGGTCGTGTTGACATTGTGATCTGATATTGTCGAGATATAGATTTATTAGTCAAGGCCTTGCTATATGACAATGACGGTTTTATGATGCTAAACATATGGGTTGTCAATCTAACTCTTCTTATGAGATCTCTTCAAATTGAGAATTTCCATGTACCATTTATGAATACCTCCCTAGTTAAGAGGGAGTGTTGAAAAATGTGTAACTAGGTTCGATCTTCATAAATATGAAATTCACTTTTGATTCTTGTAAATTTTAAAATGAAAGAAAATTTAGCAAAATCTTTAAAAAACTAGTAATATTTGGTTTTAATAAATTAATTTAAATATTATTTTTCCAAAAACTAGTTTGTTAATATAGTCGTTACTTTAATATTGTTTTTATAAATTAATAAACTAATATCATTATTTAAATATATATTTTCAAAAACTAGTCATTTTAATATAGCCATTACTTAGTAATATTTGTTTTTAATATATTAATAAATTAATATCATAATTTAATTATTATTGTTCAAATATAGTCATTACTTGAAATTATGTCTCTACATTGCTCTCTATTTAAGCCTTTTCCATGGTCTGTGTCTTCATCTGGTCCTGATGATAAACCCACACTTGTTAGTTCAAAACGCGTCGACCAAAAATTTCTCTTATGTGATTTCTACTGAAAGACTTTGCTAAATTCATTATGGATCACAAAATCTTGAATATAGAAATGAAAGAAAATTATTATTATTATTGAAGCATGGGTTTCATGCTCAAGGTCTTTTATTTTATAGGTCAAACACCCATTGAGTGCTTATAGGGTTGGTCCTTGGTCAAAAAGTCAAAAGAGTCAGTGTCATAATTTGAAGACCCCATCAAGCACATTGTAACTTGTAATGAAAATTATTTTTATCTTTAAAGTGTCAAAATACCCTTCAAGACCAAGTTGGCTTGGCAGCTGGAAATCCGACCTAATTTGAAAAGCCACGTCCACCTTGAAAAGCCTATATAAAGGAGTAAAATCAACCTCCTTGAAGCACATTCATCAATTATTCATCTAAGTGAAGGAGGATAAAGAAGAAGGCAACGAAGAATGAAGGAGACAAAGGATAATTTTTGTTGGGTTATTTCTCTCTCACACGTGTGAAGGAAGGCTAGGTTTTATGTAGCAGATCTAGGGCTTTCTTCTACAAGTTCGATCTTGAAAAAAGGAAGGAAATAAGGTTAAGTGAAGGTCACGAGAAGCCATCCTCAAGCTCCATTAAGGAAGAGATAGTCAAGCGAAGGTATGGTGAAGCCTTGGAAGGCTAAATGAAGCTCACAATTATGGCAACAACAACTGCAGGAGGGATGAAAATTTCAGATATGCAGTGGAGGCCGAAATTCTACAGTCGGGGGTCAAATTTGTGTTACTCGAAGAGATTTGACTAGGTTTGACTTGTTCAAGGAAATCACATCATACAAAAGGTTTGACTTGGTCATGGAGGATATTGGTCTTGCTCTAGAGGTCTTGGAATTCTTCAATTGAAGAATCTATAAGGAAGATAAGGGATTTGAGGGTTTTCCTCTGAATTGGAGAGTTTTTGTCCCTAAATTGCAACCTATATTATGCGTTCTTGTTCCTTTTTTTTTGGTATTTGTTTGTTTATATACAAACATAATAATAAGTAAAGAAGTTAATAAGTAAGAAAATTTAAAAATACATCACAAGCAGTTATCAAGGAAAGAGAAATCATTCTGATCATTTCCCTATATATTTCTCAACAACATTGACATGAACAATTTCATATATGTATGGTTTATTGTTAACATTGGTGATGTCACTTGATTAGCTAGTACCTCATCGGAACTCACATGATCCCTTCTTCAACCACTTAACAAGCATAGACTCACCCTTATTCTTTTTGATGGGGTTGACTATCTTAGACAAACACACCTTTAAGGTCTTCATCTATGTTTTCAACCATTCCTATTTATACAATAACAACAACCACATTCAATCATCATGCCATATTGACTTCTTATGAATAAGTAGCAATATATTCAACTAATATGCAATAATATAATATCTATGGCCAAACATATTTTCATGCACTCTACCACATGTTCACTAGTGGTATATTACATGTAAATATGTTCATTATTGCATGCATATTCCATCTTCTATTACATTTTCAACATTCCCATGCCTCAAAATTATCTACATTAACATATTTATCAGTCTCGATAAATATAAACAATGTAAAAAGAAAAGAGTAAAGGATTTTTTCCTTCCAAATCCTCTACATATCATGGAATTCCATAGCATAATTGATCCCCTCCATGGCCTTTTACCTAATCACATAATATATAAATAGTTATTATATTTGAACCAAGCAGTAATACTTATTTTACACACATAAGTTATACTTGCTACTTCAAAAACATACAACTCTATTCTAGAAAAAAAATAGAGTTTTAGGGTGAGAAAACCTCCCTCATTTCCACATCTACTTTGTTTGCCACATGCACCATTTCTTATTACAACCAATTATTGACATCTTATAGCTTCCCTTGATGCATGAGCTACCTCTATATTCTATCTCTTTTTGGTAAATGTTATTCTAATTTCCATGAGAAATTCCAGCAAATTTGAACTTGGCTTTCCATTTTTATTATGAATGCATTCATAACAAAGCCAAAATTTTCGTGTTATCTTACTTCCTATGAATTTATAACTCTTATGTTATTATGATGATCTCAAAAATTATGCATCTCTACTTTCATCTCAATATGTGGTGTAGCCTTATCCAACTATGGAACTTCCCCTCTATTCCTTGGAATATTTTCAATTGAGCTCCACTCTCTCACAAGAAAATTCCACACAATATGGTGATTCATTCTCCTGATAGTATCTCCCAAGTGGAATGAATTTCACTATTCACTTCACCTTCTTTACACACAATTTGTTTGTTCATATCCTAAAACTCTTCCCATCGTACACAAATCTTATCTACTGAGGTGGTTCACTCATCTCATGCATAGGGTACATGCTTTCTTCATCTTGATGGATTTCCTTTACCATATAGGCCTTCCAATAACCCTTTCCTTAGGAAATCATTATTCATTTCATGCTCTGAGTCTACAACTTTTATTGCTTAGTTACCTTTCCTCCCATCAAATAATTAAGGACCTGCATAAAGCAAGATGGCATTCTTTCTAAGTTAGCATATTTGATACCTTCACTATCCATTATCTTATTGCTCACATAATAATCATAGAAACCAATGGCGAAATAGCTCTTCTTTATTTTTATTGGCTATAAATAATAATATGCATGTTGATTTTAGTCAATGCATCATATGCACGCTGACTAAAGCACTAGCATCTTTAAATTGAATTTACAAGTCATCCCTTTTCACTAATGACAATTAACTTTCTTATTGAAATAAGATAACATCATTCCCTAGATATTCCATTACCTAGGATATACAAACTTTCCCAAGATTAACTATCACTCATTATATACCTTTTTTCATCACATAGCCCTTACTACAAGTTCAAGGAACTTTGGAGATAATGCATAAAGATAATTATTTTTTTCAATCAAGCATAGAGGCTATTTCTTGTCATTTTATAAAACAACCAGGAACATATTTTGAACACACAATTCTTTTGTTATATTCTCTTATTTAATGCTTTTCCATTAATTGTACTCTTATGCAATTTTTGTTATAAAATAAAACTTTCAACTCTTGAAAGTTCACAACTATTTTTATAATTTCTAAAGTATGGTTTGTCAAAGCTCAGCATTATCCACTTGTAGAAGAAAATCCAAAGAGAAAAGAAATCATTTTATAATGGAAATTGATATCAATTATGATTGTGAACACTCAACAACCTTCACCTCAGAGATGTTAAAATTGGAAACTAGGGAAAAACTTCATGTGGGTCATCTTATTCATGGCTGATAATATTCTTATTAGATTCCTCTCGTCGAGAGGTGTAGGATTGATATAAAGATCATCCGATTCTGATAAGTATTCATGGAGATATGAATTTATTTTGATTATGGAATTATTATCAAGCCGACCTACAACTCATGTAGGCTCAGAAGCCCAACAGTCGCATCTATTCAAACATCATCATTTGTGTATAAATACAAGAGGGATTTTCCTCATTTTCAATCACTCATCTCATCACATCTCTCTCTCTACTGCGCAGAAAAGAGTCTCTTCTCTACTGCGCAGAAAAGGGTCTCTCCCTCACACATGTGAAGCCGAAAGCTATTGAAACTGAAGTTGCAACTACAGAAGTAAAGTTTGACCTGCGTGGACTAGAAGACCTCCTCATCTAAATTGCACTGTAGGTTCATCTGAACCTCCTCTGAAGTCTGTAACTTTTGGTGGTGGAATCATGCTGATCCAACGGTCGGTTTGTGAGATATCGTCTGCCCTAATTTGATGATGAAGTTGCTAATGTTGATGCTGTTGATCTAGGGTTTGCTACTGTTGATATAAATCAGATTTATTGTACTATTTCTCTCCGCTGAATTATTGAAGATAAAAGAAGATTTGATCAAAGGGTTTCCCCACACATTGTGGGGTTTGTCCCTGGCTAGCCGCCACATCTTGTGTCTCTTGCCTTGGCTTGTTTTCTATCGATCGTTTAATGTTCTATCTGCACTTTACTTTATGTACATGTGATTGCTAATATATGGAATATAATAAGAAAAAGAAGTAAATTGTTATAAGCATAGTGTTAGCACCTAAATCCGCCTCAGGCTGAAAGAAGGCAAAATTCAGGGTAACCACAAACCACGCTCAGTCTGGTAGCTAGCCCTACCAGAACAGGAGAGGGCTCTCTCCGAGTCACACTCAGTGAATAGATGAACGAAACGGACTGAGATGACTTTAAAATGAACTATTTATCTTAGGCTAGTAAGTGGAAATGAAAATAAGGAGTGATTTTTATGAATGACTACGTTTCTGGGATGTTATGGGACCACTGGACCTCAATGAACAGAGAACTTAACATGAAGGCACAGATTATTTCGTGAGGCAAGGTAGGCTGAAAGCATAGCAATTTAGTTTTAAAATATGGCGGAATGGAAAGATTGATTAAGAAGGTGAAAAGGGCATGGGTGACATGAATCCTTTTGAACAGAAGAATGAACAATGTACATGAAATTTTCCCACAGGTAGAGCAATAAAATTTAATTCTACCTGATCTCACTCAAAAAATCTCACCAGAAACGAATACGAAATGAAACTATGGAACATAACAAAGAAATGGAGAGATTGATTAAGAAGGTGAAAAGGGCATGGACAACATGAACCCTTTTCAACAGAAGAATGAAATACTGCACATGAAATTTTCCCACAAGTAGAGCAATAAAATTGAATTCTACCTAATCTCACTCGAAAAATTTCACCAGAAATGAATACGAAAGGGAACTATGGAACATAACAAAGGAATGGAGAGATTGATTAAGAAGGTGAAAAGGGCATGGACAACATGAATCTTTTTCAACAGAAGAATGAAACACTACACATGAAATTTTCCCACAGGTAGAGAAATAGAATTGAATTCTACCTTATCTCACTCGAAAAACTTCACCAGAAATGAATGCGAAATGAACTATGAAACATAACAAGATACATATGAAACATAAGAGACACACTTGCTACACTCACAACCACAGGAATCTCATGAAACAGATCCGTTGCCTTTCATTAATTCTTTGTAAAAATATACAGTGCAGAAACAAAGTTTCTTTCCCACAGTCTCCCAGAAGTTACAAGCCAACCAACCAACTTGCTTTGCAAATGGTTTGCATACAATATATAGAATGTGCTATGAAGAGATAGAACGACCAAGGGTCACCAAATTAAGGTGGAGAGCCAAACATCAACTACAGGTGTAGTGTCACAAACATGACAAATGGATTGGGTGACCCTTTGCCTTCCTTTGCCACTTGTATAACTGACCATATGGAGTGAAAATATTTATAAAACAGTCGCGCTCCTCCTCCTGTGCATCGTGCTCTTTTCCAGGTGACTTTTAGAGGCCTTCCCAGTGTCCCAATTGAGTGAAAGATAGCTCGTTGGAAAGCCTGTCCTGTCTACTTTCCAACCCCGCCAGAATTTTTTGATTTGGAGTTCATTTAACCTGTCAAAAATCAAATCTCCCAAGACTGGTAAAACTGTGTCAGATGAGGCTGCCTCAAGGCAGAGTGCTGTTGCGGGAAACTTTTGAATGTCTTTATCAACCCCAAATTGAGCTCAGGATAGCTCATTGGAAATATATTTGTGTCTACTTTCCAACCCAACTGGAATATTTTGATTTGGAGTTCATTTTCTATGTCAAAAATCAAATCTCCAAGACTGGTCGAACTGTGCCAAATGAGGCTGCCTAAAGGCAGAGTGCTATTATAGTCAACTTTTGAATGTCTTCCTCAACTCCAAATTGAGCTCATGATAGCTCATTGGAAAGCTACTTGTCTCTATTTATTATTTGGATCATCAAGCATGTCATTTGGCTGACCGAGCTAGGAGAAAACTTGATTTGCTCGAGGTCGCTCCAGAGGTGCATCAATTCTCCCGAGACAATTGTATTTTTTCCATTTCTTCATAACCATGACACCTGTGTAAAAAGTGAAGGATTTTTTTCTTCCCTGGTCTGTTGTTGACAAAAACCTCTCTCATTTTTTCCAAATTCATCTTCCATTGCTCATAAACATCATTTGAGTGAAACATATCCCGATGTGTGGGACAAGGGATTTGTCGAAATGAAGCGAAATGAAGGGGATAGGGAGCTTTTAAATTCTTGAGGAAATTTTGGGAAGTGTGGAGGGATGTTAGGAAGTAGGGAAAAGTGGAATCTCAGAAATTGAGTGAGGGGAAGGGATCCAAAAAGGCAAAACACATGCCCAACCATAGAAAATTGCCAAGTTGTAGCAAGAAACTAGGGTTTATGCGAAAATGAGGAATTTGGGGGATCTCAGTGATGGGAAGTGTTTGATAAGGTATTTTAGGGATAGGGGAAGGTGTATGAACATCAGGATACAAGTTTTCCAATGATTTGACCATCCAAGAGAAATTAGCTTCAAAACCCTAGGAGAGGGAAATGAACCTTGCCATAGGCGCAACTGAAACATGATCAAGGTGTGAAATGACCCAATGGAACTTGACATGATGATGAAAATCATGTGAATGATGTTAGACTCAGCTGAATAGTGACAGAGAATGTCATTTGGACAACTTTGACAAGGGTAAAATCGAACCCCAGACCTAATGCCTAGTGACCGAATTTTACTTGAAGACTCACTGAAATGATAAAATTTGACCTTGACACCTTAAAATAACTTGTGTAAGAGCATGTTTGATCACTGGAAGAAGGCTGCAAAGACTGAAACTAACACATAGAACATACCATAACTTAGCATGGTATCAGATCTGAGGTGAAGACAAAGCTCGAGCAAGAGCAAGAGCAATCACCGAAGAGAAGATTGGCGAGGCTATCCTAAAAGAAATATGGGGTCCTCAACACTCTGCCGAAGGCAAGCTTCATAAGAAAGCTGACTATCACGGATGGAAGATGTCTATCGATCTAGCCCTAGAAGATCAAGGAGTGTTGGACCATGTAAGAGGTAATATTGTTGAGCCTCCATCAAATGCATATGCTGCTGCCAGGTACAAATGGAAAACCGGAGAAGTCAAAACAAAGAAGATCATCTAGGAATCTATCAACAAGCACTTGGTGGCCTACATCTCTGATCTGAACACCTCCAAGGAAATATGCGATAGACTGGTGAGTTTATTTAAAGTTAATGATGCAAATCAAGTTTTGTTTCTTAGAAATAAGCTAAAGGAAATCAAGAAGGGTAAAGATGAGAGTATGCAAGCATACTTCTTAAGAATCACCGAAATCAAGAACAATCTCCTATCTATTGGGGAAACTATTACTAACAGAGAAATGGCACTCATGACTCTTGGAGGATTACCATCTGAATGGTACGTGTTCAGGACTACTCTTCTGAACAATCATGTAATTCCTAGTTTCAAGGAATTAATGGCTAGATGCATTCAAGAAGAAACAAGGGTAGAAGAGCAAGAAATGCCCATGCCTAAAGGTCCTCCTGCTACCTTTGCTTCTCATGCTAAGGAAAGAAATAATTCCGGGACTAAATCAAAAGGAAAGGCTAGACCTAAGGGTGGAAGAAAAGGACGATGTTACATCTGCGATAAAGTAGGTCACTATGCAAGGGAGTGCCCTGATAGAAAGGACTCACACCAGGACGATGATCAAAATCCCTTTAATGGCAATCAAAGGAATGAAAAATTCAATAGCAAAGGTAAGAGGAGAGCTTGGAATCAAGGAAGAGGACAAGCATTCAAGAAGGCTAGAAATTAAATGCACATGACCTCTGAAAGAACCCGATGTCCATCTCGACAATGGAAGACAAAGGCTACAAGGTAACCTTCAATGATGCCAAGGTACGTATATGGAAAAATAATGTTAAAGATGCTTTCACTCTTGGGTTTCGAGTTGATTCTTTATATCAGGTCAGTGGATGTCCGCTAGGTGTCATGTCTTATGACACATCTCTTTAGTCTAAACTTTGGCATTGAAGGTTTTCCCACCTTCATTATAAAGCTCTATTTAGTATAAGACAAATGGTGACAGAGATGCCCGAATTTCAAGTAGAGAAAGAAGGTGTATGTCCGGTATGTGCCGAAGGAAAGCTCAAAAGGGGACCATTCCCCTCAAGCCTAAGAAAGACCTCTGATATATTACAGTTGGTTCACTCAGGCCTATCTGAGGCTGGCATTAAGAGGGAGACTACTACACCACATACTCCTGAGTAGAATGGTGTGGTGAAAAGGAAGAACTATATGATTGTGAAAGTTGTCTCTATGGGTAGATGATGTAACAATGTCCGATTTGGAGGAACCCATGGATCCTATTTATCCACCTGAGCCTTCCTCTTCTAGGAAGAGGCCTTCATGGCTTAGGGGGATACTTGATGATGGTGAAGGACATGCTGCACCCCGAGGAACCTTCCGTCAAAGTAAGAAACCTAACAGGTGTCAGGGATACCTGACCATCATGAGCACGATCATACAAAATAAGCCTTCATCATTCTCAGATGTCGTCAAGCATCAAGTATGGAAGGATGCTATAACCATAGAATATGAGTCTATTATGGAAAATGATGTCTAGAAAGTAGTTCCCATACCCCAGACAAGACAATTGTTACTTCAAAATGGCTTTACAAGATAAAGCATGCAACAGATGGAAGTATGGAAAAGTATAAGGCTCGTTTTGTTGCTCATGGTTTCTCCTAGAAGGAAGCTATAGACTATGATGTGATATTTGCACCTATTGCCAGATATACAACCATCCGCTTGATCATATACCTTGTGGCTTCACCAATATGGAACCTACATCAGATGGATGTCAAGACCACATTCTTGCACGGTTCGATCAAAGAAGAGGTCTATGTGGAGCAACCCAAAGGATTTGAGATTTATGATTGAAAATCTCATGTATGCAGGTTGAAGAAGGCTCTCTATGGGCTAAAGCAAGCAACCCGAGCATGGTATGAGAGGATCGATAGCTACTTGATGAAGCTGGTATTCACTAGGAGTGAAGTCGATCCTAACCTTTACTTTAAGGTTGAAGATGATAAGCCTCTCATACTGGTGTTGTATGTGGATGACCTCTTTCTAACAGGTGCAGACCCTCTCATTCACAAATGTAAGAGGGAGTTGGCTTCTGAATTTGAAATGAAGAACCAAGGACTTGAAGTGTGGCAGAAGCTAAGGGAAATTTTCCTATCTCAAGGAAAATATGTGGTGAAGATTCTGAAAAGATTTGGTATGGTGGACTGCAAGCCTGTGCCTACCTCGAGGATCTTAACTTTCGGAAGTTATATGGTAGGGATGTCAGACCAAATTTTGGAAATGCCTCTGAGTTTCAAAAACTCATTCGCGTTGATGTTCTTGGTGAACCTCCATCTGAACATATGTTTTGCAATTAGCATTGTGAGCTCATATTTGGTTGAGCCTCACTAGATTGGTGCCAAGAATCTTCTGAGATGTCTTCAGGACACAATATCTCATGGATTGAGATACACTACCGGAAATATGAAACTACATGATTATTCGAATGCTGATTAGGTAGGTAGTGTGGAGGATCACTGGAGCACTTTTTAGTGTTGTTTCTCTTTGGATTCTGCTTCGATATAATGGATGAGTAGGAAGCAGAAGTTGGTTGCCATAAGCACCACTGAGACTGGATACATATCTATGAGTATGATCTCGTATGAAGCTGCCTGGTTGGGGGAGCTCTTTAGTGAGCTGTTTGAACACATACCACTATGATTCTCTGTAACAACCAGAGGTGGGATTCAATTATTGAGGAATCCCGTATTCTTTGATTGCTCCAGTAGATAGACATCATCTAGGATATGCTAAGTTGACGAGCAAGGAGGCTCCATCACATTAAGATGATGTACAGGTCGATACACCTTGTTAAAGCCCCAAGGAAAGATCTAATCTGTGTCTTTCCCAAATGACTTGGAGTCGTCAAGAAATCCTTGTACAAGGGTCCTGCATGTTGCATACATTGAGCTCTGGGAGCTCTGAGGGCTTGCAGTTTTTACTGGAGCAACATATGACCACAGGGTGACTCACCCTCTCTTGGTGGTGGGCACTAGAACAAGATGATTCGCTCTCTTGTGGGACAAGATGATTCGCTCTCTTGTGGAACATGATGATTCGCTCTCCTGTGTAGCAGGATGATTAGTTCTCTTGTGAGGCCTAGATTGATGTGTTCTCCATGGCGATTGTAGCAGGATTGATGTGTTCTCTTGTGAGGCCTGGATTTATGTGTTCTCCATGGTAATTGTAGCAGGATTGATGTGTTCTCCTGTGAGGCTTGGATTGATTTGTTCTCCATGGCGATTATAGCAGGATTGATGTATTCTCTTGTGAGGCCTGGATTCATGTGTTCTCCATGGCGATTATAGCAGGATTGAGGTGTTCTCCTGTGAGGACAGGATTGATTAGTTCTCCTATCGAGGCATCCTACCCATACAGTCTCGGACTCATGGGAAGTACCTCTCATCTGATCAATGAGTAGGGAAATGAAGTTAGGGACCATAGTAGTACCGATAGTAGTACCGATGGATGCATCGTTGTATCTACCATACTCCCTACGCTAGGATGACCTCCATTGATCTGGGATCAATGATACTGGTCTGGGACCAGTGGTAGGAGTTGTATCATACTATGACACTGACTTCAGGTCAATTGAGACTGGTCTGGGACCAGTGGTACATACTCTGAGACTGACTTTATGTCAATGCAGTACTGGTTTGGGACCAATGGGAGTGGTACATACTATGACGCTAACTTCAGGTCAGTTAAGACTAGCCTGGGACCAGTGGTACACTCTTTGAGACTGCAATATTGGTCTGGGACCAGTGGTAGGAGTGGTACCTACTATTAAGCTGACTTCGAGTCAGTTGAGACTGGTCTGGGACTAGTGGTACACACTCTGAGACTGACTTTGAGTCAGTGGAGGATGATACTGGTCTGGGACCAGTGGAGTTGTACTCACTATGATGTTGACTTCGAGTTGGTTGAGACTGGTTTGGTACCAGTGGTACATACTCCGAGACTGACTTTGAGTTAGTATGATACATCCTCAATCATTTCTTCTTCTTCATATTTCGAACAAAAGCAGAGCAGAACAAAATAATGCAAGAGCATAGTAGAACAGAGCAGAACAGTACAGATCAGTACAAGGCAGAACAAGACAAAGCAGAACATGCAGAATAGAGTA